>VXBB01002830.1:303995-320594 GCA_013399915.1 Illadopsis cleaveri | reverse complement strand
CCCCCCCCCCCCGCGGCTTGTCGGCCCTCGTCCTGCCGCTGGGGGCGCCTGCGGCCCCCGCTGTTCTCCGCTCCCCCCTTCCCGCCGCCAGCGCTGCGTTCTCGCAACAGCTCCCGACTCTCGCGACAGCACCGCGCATCAACATGGCGGCTGCCGCCCGTGAGGGGAGCCCGGCGGCGCAGGCGAGCAGCTCCGGGGCGCCCGCGGACACCGAGGGAAGCAGCACGATGTCGGCCCTGCCTGGGTTCGACAGCCCCGACGCCTTCGTCAAGGTGCGGTCTGAGAGGGGCAGGGGGAGCGGGGCAGGCACTACCGCTCCCGGCGTGCTGTGTGCGCTCGGGCCATGCCGGGAGCTGTAGTTCTGTCCTGCGGGGGCCGCGTGGAGACCCTAGCCTGAGCGGGTGACACCCGTAGGGTGTCCCCCCAATGCGGGAGGGAGAGTGTGGGCCGGGCCGGCGGGTGCGGGGGCTAGGGAGGGGTATCGGGGCCTGTTACCGGCCTCAGTCGGGCCCTGGCCCTGTCAGCCACCGGAGATTCCTGGAATTGCCAAGGAATCGGGGCCCCCGTGAGGACCTGTCGCGATGGGAATTGCCCCTGGCGTTACAAGTCGCAGCGTCAGCCCCCGTGTGTTTTACCTATGCACGATGCTGCTTCCAGAGAGGGAATGGCTGCCAGAACCCAAATAGGAAGCATTGCAGGGATTTGGGGTGTCTTGTTAAAGTAATAAAGTAATTACCCTTGTTCCTGCTGATTTAGAATTGTAGAATATTCTGAGTTGGGAGGCTCTCACAAGGATCATCGAGTCCAGCGCCTGGTTTTGCACAGACATCCCTACGATCCCACCTTGTGCCTGAGAGCGTTGTCCTAATGCTCTTGGAGCTCTGGCAGCCTTGGGGACATGACCATCTCTGGGGAACCTGTTCAGTGTCTGATCACTAGTTTTTAGGCTTCCATCATTTAAAGCTGTCTAAATGAACTATGTGAAGTTTCTCCTGGCAAAAAACCCCGCAACACTGCACATTAGAACCACGCAGTCCCAACCAGGCAGGGCAAAGCGTGTTTCTATCAAAGAGTACTCTGAGTAAACAAAAACAAAACATTTACAAAATGCTGATAACGGTGTTCCTGCACAGTATGCTCTTGGCACAGTGGTGGCTGCAACAAAGGCATCCAATGGGCTCCCCCAGCCTGGAGATGAGTATGATTTCTACTGCAGCTTCCCCGGGTTCCGTGCCTACTGCAACACGCAGGGCGACCGCCTGCTCCGCTGGTAAGGGCCCTCTTGCATCTCTGGGCTGTTGCTAATAGCTCCCAATCCAAACCAGAAGGTAGCCCCCTTCTTTTGACAACTCCAAACTTTTGCCATAGGTTAAAAGGTGGTTTATTTCACACATCTAATTTTAGTGGCTTCTCCAGCACTTGGCAGCTGAAGTGATAAGCTGGAAGATGGCTTTTCATAATGGTTGCCATGAGGAGCTGTGCAGAGAGGAGCACTTGATGCTGCACACATTAGGCTGTCCATTTTTAAAGTCACGTTTTTGTGAGAAACTAATTCTAACACTTAAGACTGTATAGGTGCTTTTTCTATTTACTGCTCACATGGTGATATCAGTAATTTGATTTATTTTTAGACTTTGAAGTGTAGAAAGTCAAAGAGAATTGGATGTGTTAGTGTTTAGATTGCCTGCTTTCAGATTGCTGACAGCTGTGCTGTTCTCTTGCAAGCATGAGCCAGGTGATGCAGTACCATGGCTGCCGGAGCCTCATGAAAGATTCCAGCAAAGTGACGGGACTGGAAGATAAATTTGATATGCTGGTTGACTCCAATGATGTCATTCTTGAAAGAGTGGTAAGGAAATTGTTTCTGGATGTGGTTCTTATGAAGTGTTCAGTTGCCACAGGTTTTCTTCTTCATTGCAAGAACTCTAGTTCTTGCATAGTCACTCATTTCCTCAATCTGATATATTCCCTTTTTATTTTCAAAACCCTTCCAAATGCTAGGCCAGAGATTCCAGCAGCCTAAGGTAGGTGGGCCAAAGGGAGGGAAGGTTATATGGGATGTATGAGGAAACTAAATACAGTTTGACATAAAATCCTCACAGGCTGAGAACATGTCTGTACATTTTAGACTGCTTCTCTGAAGAAACTCTTCCCACCCCTGATGTTCAACATACTCCTCCCATGTTTGTCTGTCTTGTATTGCACAGAATTTGGGGGAGATGGCTATGGAGGTACCTACCTATGTGACTTTCTTTACTCAGTCTGGCTAGAGTGTCTGAGTGTGGTGATTGAGCAGGTGTTTCACATTGTTTTCCTGGATTTTAGAGTATTCTATTGGATGAAGCATCAGGAGTGAATAGAAACCAGCAGCCAGTCCTGCCAGCTGGGTTACAGCCCCCACAGATGATCGTTTCCAGCTGGAACCGTAAGGTGAGGCCCCCATGCTCAGTTTGGCTGTGTTAGCTCAGCTGTTCTCCCAGCCATTGCACTACCAGTTCTCCAGTGGAGTTGAGTAGTTAAATGTTTTCTCATGTTTTTTCACACATTCTAAGTACCTCTCTCTTTTTTTTTTTTTTCCTATTCAAACTTGATTCTGAAATCTATGTGCTTTCAATTGCCATTTCAGTTTCACATGCTCAACAGCCTTTCTTGTGCTTATGAATTCAGAATCTTGAGTCCCAACACTTTCATTCCTCATTGAAGAAAAGCTACTCAGTTTTAAGTGTGGGGTGTAACTCCTCCTCTGAATGTTGGATCAGACTGAGTAAAAGAAACTCTGAATGTCTGATAAGTCATGTTGGTTTTTTAAACAGGCAGGAGAATTCCACAAGAGAGCCCAGTCTGAAACATTCCGACTGCTTCATGCTAAGAATATTTCTCGACCACAGCTTAAGTTTCGTGAAAAGATTGACAATTCAAACACTCCCTTTGTACCTAAACTTTTTATCAAACCCAATGCTTTGAAGCCTTTGCCTGAAGGTAAGGGATTTTTTTTGGGGGGGGTAATTTGTTACAAGTATTTAAAACAAACCTGTCCTCACAGTCTAGAGGAGAAATCACTGACTGTAAAAACAAATAGCAGGAGATGTTGAACATTTGAATGTAGTGATCTTGGTGACACTTTTTTTTCCATATGTGTGATGTCAGGGTAGGTCAGCATCTTCTTGCTGGTATACAGCAAACAATCTGTTCCAAACAGATAATCTGCTGCTGCTTTCTACCACCTTGAACATACATGAGAGTCATTTTTGCATGAGAAGTCTTGACTAGTCTTGTTGGCTTTACAGATACTCTTTCAGATGAGTGAGCTGCAGTTGGTGTTTGGGGAGACCTACCTTTGCTTTTGGTGCTTTATCAAAACTGCCAGTAACATCCTGCCTCAGTAACACATTCTGCTGCTGCCAGTTCATCTGTATTCTGCACTGATGCAGTTGTACTTTCAGTGACCAGGAATGACTGAAAGATTTTTCAATTCCCATCCAAGCTTTTGAGCAAAACCACCTTGTGTCTTGCCTAAAAACAGCCAAGTAACTGAGTTGTTATTTGAGGTACAAAACACCAGCAAAAGCAGCAGCACTAAATTGTTAAGATTTTTGACACTTCATAAACTCTTGTGGTGGGTGGAGAGGGAGATAGTAGTAGGCTGAGAACATGTGATGTGGGGGACCCAGTCCAGTTATTCCATATTGGTTGTTCAGCCCTCACAAAAAGTGGACGGCAGAGAAAGGAGCGCCCTGAGGACTTGGATGTGCCAGCTGCTTTGGCAGACTTCATACATCAGCAGAGGACGCAGAAAACTGAGCAAGACATGTAAGAAACTAACCTGACAGCGAGGTGCTTGGAGTGCCCTGGGTGAACCTGTGTGCTCGGATTATGCTGCTGCTCATCATGTCTAACAGTTCTGCATGTGTTTGTGTCCACACTACGTTGTGTGTGATTTGCTTTAGACCTCTGTACTTACGTTAAACCTCTGCTTAAACAGAGACAGACTAGGGAAACTGCCATAGCTCTCAAAGCCTCTGTGCTCTGTCCTCATAAAGAGGACTGGAAGTTAGTCTGTGCTTGTCTCTTCCTAATTTCCACAGGTTTGCTCACCCTTACCAGTATGAACTGGAGCATTTTTCTCCACCAGATGGAGTTCTCAAGAAACCTGAACTCCAGGTTGGTGCCCACTTTCATTTTAAACTACAGATGCAGTACATTTACAGCCATACTTAACAAATTTCAGGCTTGAGGGTGGAGGTTGGGATTGGGAGTTGACAGTGGACATAACATGCCTAATTCATTTGCTCTTCCAGATGTACAGGCCCATTGAGGAAACACCCTGTCATTTTATCACCACACTGGATGAGTTGGTAGAACTAAATGAAAAGCTTATGACTTGTAAAGAATTTGCCTTGGACTTAGAGGTAATCCAATTGCCTTTTTCATTTAAAAGTTACACATGTACTTTTAGGAACTAGGAGACCATTATATTCTTTGGGGGGAGGGAGGGGTGGGAGGGGGTGGTTTTCTCCTGGTTTTTGTACTCCCTGACATGAAAAGACAGTTCCTGACCCCTGATCTATCAGATATCATCTATAAGGTTGAATTAAATTGTGTCAGTATTAGAAGTTTTCCAATGGCAGGGCTGGCTGCGCACTTCTTAGTAATTTGATCTTCTTTCAATTAATCCTATTTTTTTTTTAATGTCATCTTAGTGACTGCAAAGAGAAAGTTTGCTCATCCAATTGTCTTGTTTTCTCAAAGAAGTCGTTGTTGCTCTTCCTTCCCTCACTTGGAATGCTGTTTGTTTTATAGTATTGTTTCTGTAATTAATCCTAGCTTACATCTGTCTCCCCTGTTTTCAGCACCACTCCTACAGGAGCTTCCTTGGCTTGACGTGTCTGATGCAGATTTCCACCCGAACAGAAGATTTCATTATTGATACACTGGAACTGCGCAGTGACATGAACATCCTCAACGAGACCTTCACAGACCCTGCAATTGTGAAGGTCAGCTGCCAAATTCACCAGATTTTGTAAAATTATTGTCTTAGTTTGAGCTTTCTAATAGTTAAAATCACACTGTGTGCTCTGTCTTGGTCACTTGATTCTGCTTTCACTATAATTTGTTCAGGAGCCTGTTTTCCTTGATGTTAGTGGTGAATTGCTTGCCAGATGCACTTATTTAGTAGTTCTATACTTAACAGTAAAAAACAGAGAAAAGAAATCTGGTCCTAGACACGCAAGTACGAAAGCACAGCACAACCAGCCTGGAGTAGAAATGTTCTTCATAGCTTTCCCAAATTTTTATGCTTTTCAAGGTCCTGCATGGTGCTGATTCAGATGTGGAGTGGCTGCAAAGAGACTTTGGTCTGTACTTGGTGAATGTGTTTGATACTCACCAAGCTGCTCGTCTCCTCAATCTTGGCAGACATTCTTTGGACCACTTGCTAAAGCTGTATTGCAATGTAGATGCTGACAAGAAGTACCAGCTGGCTGACTGGAGGATACGGTAAAAACTGACCCCTAAATGGGCTGGAGCTACAAGGTAGCACTTCTCCTTTTTTGCATTGCTAGAGCTTCTACTTGCAGGACCCATAGCTATAGGTTAGTCTCAAAGTGAATGAGCACAGCGTTTACCTGGCTGTGGCCAAAATTTTTGAGTGTTACATTTTCCCATGTTTTTAGAAAATGAGTTCTTTTTGGAAAGATCTGTGAAGATGAAGTAATGAAAATCTGGAAGCTCACTTCTTAGGAGCAGTTCTTAATCACTGCAGTGTTATGGAGACAGTATTTGCTCCTCTAGTGCCCCACAAAAACATTTATTCACATGTGCAAGGTAGAGCAGATGGTGTTGGAGCAGTGATCTTGACTATGCAGGTGTACCTTGCACACTGCAGAGACCTCAAGTCTTGACTATGCAGGTGTACCCTGCACACTGCAGAGATCTCAAGTCTACTTTTGTAGGCTCTATAGAGAGAAGAGAGCTATGACAAATACCACAGCAAGCAGTTCTGCTGTGTGACTTAGCTACACAGCACTCCTGCTCTCCAGCACACAAACAAGAACCTGAATTGGAGAGTGCACAGCATTTTACTGCTGTTGCCCAACCAATCCTTCAGTAAGAAAACCGAATTTCCTTATTAGTTCTTGGCATGTCTCATATGCATTTTGCCCTAATATGCCTTTTAAGAGGAATGTGACAGTTTGTTGGGACTACTGAAATGTGTAATTGTGGCTCTTTCTCTAGCCCTTTGCCAGAAGAAATGATCCGGTATGCCCGTGATGACACCCACTACTTGCTCTACATCTATGACAAAGTGAGGGAGTTGCTGTGGGAGAGAGGGAATGAGCAGCCCACACAGCTGCAGGTTGTGTGGCAGCGCAGCAGGGACATCTGCCTGAAGGTAAAGCTTCACCTGGTTTGATTACCTGGATCAGAATATGGGATTAGGAGATTAGGTTCTTTGCCTATTCTACGTCTTTTCCTTTTTGTGTGTCTGAAAACATCTGTATAAACTCTGACTCAGTCTTTGCAGTCACTTTCACTTCCTAAGGTCCTTGGATTCAGATTCCTTCCTGCTCTTTTTTGAATGCTAGTATTCCTTGGCCTCAGAATGCATTCAGGTGTGTCTTTTCTAAGAGAGATGTTACATTTCTGGTTCTGCTAGATATTCCTAGAAGTTCAAAGCCTCACTGGAGCTGCATTCTGAGACGACTGTATTGTACCTGTGGAAAACACTGTCTCTGAAAGTAGGTTTTGTGTGATGTAGTAAAGCTTGAAGATAGTAAAGCTGCTCCTGTATTTGATGAGGGTGAATTTCCCCTAACAATGGATGAGATGTGTGTTTTTTAGCAATAGACTCCTACCAATAGTTTGGGATAAAAAACTCAAAGACACATTGTACCAGAGTGTGTTCAGGCCCCCGATGTCCATGTGAGATTCTGTGCCTGAGAGAGGCAAAACAGAAAGCTCATGAGTGCTTCTCTTTTTCCTGTCCAGAAATACATCAAGCCCCTCTTTACAGATGAATCCTACCTTGATCTCTACCGGAGGCAGAAAAAGCACCTTGACACCCAGCAGCTGGCAGCATTCAGGCTGCTGTTTGCATGGAGAGACAAGATTGCACGTCAAGAGGACGAGAGCACAGGGTAGGAAGTCTCTTCTTATGGACACTGGCTTAATACTTCAGTAGATCTCTTGGATTATGCCCCTTCCACCCCTGAGATGGGACTACTTTGTTACCTTTGTAATTAGTAGAAATTACTGTACTATGTCAGGCCGCTTGTTACACAGAAGTTCTCTTATGTTTCTTCTCTTTTTAACTGATTTCATCGTCTCTGACCTTGTAATAGGGGCAGAGCTCTGTACTTTGAAGGTGTTTTTAATTGTTTCTAACTTTTTGTTACATTCATACCACCTCTTTGTGTTGTAGATACGTGCTACCAAATCATATGCTGTTGAAGATTGCAGAGGAGCTGCCCAAGTAAGTTTTGTTCAGACTGAAGGAGTCTTACTTGATCTTTAATATCCAGCAAGTCACTTCCAAGTGTTTAATTACTTCTGCAGTTGGTCCCTTCCTTCCAGCTGTTACTACTGCTTTTCTCTACAGTTATTCAGTTTGGAAGAGAAATAAATAGCAGTACTCTTTCAGAAGGCTCCAGACTTCTGGGATACATCACTTTGATTGTATTGCATTAATAAACCACATTCCTTTGCATTGCTCTGTGTCCTGCATTCCCTCTGAGATTCCTTCACTGTTACAGAGCAAGAGAGGGGTGGGTGCCCCCAAAACTTATTTGGATTTTTACTGCAGTTCCTAAAGGAGTGGGGAACAGATCCCTTAAAATACCCAATTTATACAATATTTTCCTCAAACATTTGGCACTCATCACCTAACATCCATACTTGAGAGTAATAAAAATACATTTTTAAAGGCAGGTCCACTGCTGGGCTCAGCTTTCATAGGTGAATATGAATAACTGAATGAAATGATGATGAGGACAGACAGACCACAGAAAAGTTACATGAGAGGAGAGCTGACCTGATGGCTTCTCCTCATCTGTACAAACCTGGTGCAGAATTTCATCGCAGAGATTAATCTTGCTCTGTCACAGTCAGGATAGTGGTTATATCCAGCTGCACATCCTTTGAATGCAAATGCCCAACATACCAGCCATAAATACAGCACACTGAATTTTCCTCCTCTCTTTTTAGAGAATCCCAGGGTATCATTGCTTGCTGCAACCCTGTCCCACCACTTGTTCGCCAGCAGCTTAATGAATTGCATCTGCTCATTCAGCAGGCCCGGGAGATGCCTCTTGTCAAGGTAGGATTGGCTTGTGCCACACAGGAGACCAAGCACTGGCCTTCCCTCAGCCAGGCCCTGGAGCTGGATGGTGACCTGTGATGATGTGTATGCTGAAGTTTGTTTTTTGAGCAGTGTTCTGTAGTAGAGCAGAAAGATTTGTTGCAGCTGTCTTACACACAGTGTAGTTGCCTGGAAAACTGGAGCAGTAAACAAACAGACACTGCTTGAACAGAATGCAGTTTGTCTTATACTCTACATCACATTTGCCTGTTAGAGGAAGAACTGCACCTTGTGGAATTTGCTGGCCATGTAAATGGACTTACAGATCTTTTACAGCTATGGTGAGGCAAAAAACCCCCAACCTTAGGTGTAAGAAGTTCATTAGTTAAAATATATCATCAGCATGTGGTTATTAATACAGCTTTCATCCTGTAGTGAAAAAAACATTTCTGTGTGAGGTGTTTAAATGTATAGCCAAGTGCAGGAGAAGAAGAAAGTAATTTTATTAACTTGCTAGCTTGTGATAAAGTGTTGAAAACATTGATCAGGTGGCCAGCCTAGAAGAGTCAGGACTTTTAAGTGACTTACCTTTCTCTCCATTCTAGTCAGAAATTACTTCAGCAGGCAAGAAGAGAGCACCTCTACCCAACCCCGAGGTATTGTTTGCATTATGTTTTTACCTAGTGTCTTAAGCCTTAAACTTGGAAACAAATGTATCAAAATTCTACCTGCTAGCAAATTGCTTCTCCCCTCCATTTTACAAGTCTCTGTTTTAGCTTAATGGTACTTTTCTGTGCCAGACTCATAATATTAGCAGCTGTAAACTGGTATTTTACAAACCACCATAAAGCAGCACTTAAAGTTTCATCAGCAAACACTCTGGCTGCTGGACAGTTTAATGTATGTTGGAATATATTGGCTGAACTGTAAGAAGAGAGGTTTCAGATGAGTTTCTAAGGCTGAATTGTTCTCTTTCATCATGTGAAAAAAAAAAGGCATCTCATTAGCTCGTGGGTGTTTGCACAGGTAGCCTTTTGATGCCAGATGCAATGTGCTCT
Organism: Illadopsis cleaveri; assembly: GCA_013399915.1. Lineage (NCBI taxonomy): Eukaryota > Metazoa > Chordata > Aves > Passeriformes > Timaliidae > Illadopsis > Illadopsis cleaveri. The sequence continues at coordinate 311,240 of VXBB01002830.1, read as the reverse complement.
GGCACATGAGCTGCACTTAGAATATTCCATCTCTGAATTTCATCCCTTTTTTTGGAATTTTCATTAAAGTGTCTCTGCAGTATGTGAAAATAATAGATTCATAGTGTATTGATGGTGTTTATAATTTGACTCTCTCTGCAGAAGCTGGAGAATGCCCTCTTTGGACCACACGACAGTTCACGGATTCCTATGGATGATTTTCAGATCAACTCTGCCTTGGGTAATTTAGAGATATTCTAAAAGCTGTGCTAATAATGCAGTGATGGACCTTTGACATGGGGGAAATAAGCAGTCCTGAAAAAGCTTTCAGGAGAACCTCATGACACAAAAGAGCAGTAAAATACACAAGACTCTAATAAAAATTTTGTCTGTTTTTCACGCAGACCCAGCACCAGTTTTGGAGGATGTTTGTCTCTTTTCAGACAGTGAAAGGACAATGGGTATTCAAGACAGTGAGCCAGAGTCAACATGTCTTGTTGCTACCACCACTGTCAGCATATTCAGTGTAAGCAGTATGTGTGTGACAATGTCAGTATTGAAATATTAGAGAACAGACTTAATAATCTGATAAAACTATGTGGAAGTGTTGAAAGAAGTAAGGTGGGAGTGCATGGCAACAGTACTGACTTCTGACAGGCATGTGGCCTAACCAAGATAACTGGGTTAGGAGGCCAGCAAGGTTAATTCCATGTCTCTGGGGGGTCACTGCTGTCAGTGGGATTTCAGAGTGAGGAGCAGCATGGCATGAAACAGCAGTAGCCAAACCAAAAGAATATTCGTGTTAATATTTCTTCCTTTTTTCCTTTTCTTTTAAGGAATGCGAGGAAAACGAAGGAAATAAGAAGACTTTAACCACTGCACAGCGGAAAGCTCAGCTAATAATGGAGTCCTTTGAAAATCCATTTAAAATGGTAAAAGCTCCCAGTAGTGGGACTCAGGTTACCCAGTGCAGAGGATACTCTGAGCTGGTTTTCCAGGCATATCAGAAGGGTTTGATAGAGCATCAGCTGCTGCTCTCTGACTGGAATCAAGGGATTGTCCTTCTTGCAAAGACATGTGTGGACTTGTTTCCAAAACACATTTCAATACCTCTTGGATATAAGTCTTTCTGCCTAGTAAACCAACCATTCACCAGGTTTTTTTAAGCTAGTTTTAGGTTTTTCATGTTTTCCATCTGTCCTTTATGGCTAGGATTAGTGAGCTGATTCAAGTCTTGTAATGAATCAGAAGAACAATAGAATGCTGTTATAAAATTGGAGTGGTAAATTACTAGAAAAAAATATCAGAATTTTTTCTGGTGTGCAGTTGGCAGTTGGTCTGTTGGGGGTGTTTTGGCTTCGTGGGGAGGGGTTTTTAGTTGTTTTTTTCTTCACTATTTCTCTTGGCAGTAGCTGTGGGGACTTCTTTTTTTCCACAAGGTGTTCTATCTGTAGAATATTTCTTCAAATGAACTCACAATTTACAACAAGTAGCATTTTAGCAATGAGCTAAATGTCACATGCTGTTTAAAGCAAATTTTTTTTCCTCTCTGCAGTTTCTACCTCCAGAGGAGAATTCTGCCTATGTCTCACAATCTGCAAAGTTTGACCCATCATCAAAAATATATGAAGTAAGACTGTGCTAAAATTTCCTGTCAAATAGTACAAAAGAAACAAATAAGTAGTTTATTTTCCATTGGGAGCCTCAGCAATATAGATTTTTTTTTTTCTCCTTGAATACTTCTTGAGAAACTTAACATGTTTCTGTGACATTCATATCCTTTGAGGAACCAAGGACTGGAGACATTTTGCTGTATAGTCCCTGTCTGTCAAAGCTGAAAACTCTACTGAAGAATCTATATTTGTTTTCAAGGCTTATTTGTAGCTTTGAACTTTTAAAACATTAGGTTTTACTTCACGTGGTGCAGCAGATCTTAATCTCTCAATTACAGTTGAATTTGATCTTTTGTACTTTTAATGAAGACCAGCATGTGTTAGCAAGTTTATAAACAACTTCTTGCCACAAAACTTTAAAGAAAGTGTTTCCAGGTGATATTTTTTTTGCAGATCAGCAATCGATGGAAGTTGATGAGTCAGGCACCAGTACAGAAGAAGTCCAAGAATGAAACCAATAAGAAAGCAGCCCAGCAGCCAGGTACAGCCATTCTTCCCTTCCTTGGTGTGTCTGCCAACATGCTTTTCCCAAGGCACATAGGTTGCTTCCTATAGATGATGGATTTCCTGATGAATGACATTTTTTTTGTTGACATTTGTATTCTGTTTAGCTTGAGACTTGGTACGAGCTGCTTTGCTTGCTTTTTCTAAGCCCCTGGCTAAGTTACTCCTGCTTTTTACAGTAATGCTTGTTTGTCTCCATAGCTGCCAGTGTCCAGGCACAGAAGTTGAATAACAAGGCAGCAGAAAACGTTGTATCTCTCCGTCAGCAAGCCATGGTATGTCCTAGAATTCCTCTTTCCAGCTATTGCTCATCTTAACAGTTATAACAGTTCAGAACAAAACTCTGGGCCCTGTAACTGAAATACCTGAATGACAGTGTTTTGTTACTAGTCTCTCTGTGGTGCCCAGGTGTAACTACAGGCTCCTGGTGATTGTGCTGAGCACATCATCACATCCCTCCATGTGTTCAGTAGGAAATGTTTGCCACTGATGAACCTCCGCACCTCACTTCCTTTAAGGTTCCTCAGTTGTTCTGCATAGGTTCCCCCAAATACACCAGTGGGGCCACAGCAGATCTCAGCTTCTCATATCCTGTGAAATGACAATTAGGCTTTTCATAAAAGTCCCTACTGTGAGGAGAAAAAAATAAAATAAAATAGCAGTTTAGGCTCCAGGAAGAGCCCAGAGCTTTCTCCCCATGCTATTATTGCCAAAGGTAAGAGCAGTCACTGGAGCCTGGCTCCACTGGGCAGTTAATTTGCCCAATGAGATGTTTCATTCTCCTTTCTTCAACTTAGCCTTTTTCCTGTTTTGTGGGTTGCTTTTGTAGCAGGAACAAGCTAATAGGAAGAGGGAGAGAGACACAAGTGAAGTGGGAGCAGAAATGGGAGCAGAGTTGCCAACACAGGAAAAGAAACGGCAAAAAACCCCCCAGAAACCAGAGGAGCTGGAAGCACCCAGGCAGTTTACCCCCTTTGACTACAGCAATTCCAACTTGAAAGTGTTTGCAGGTAAGATCTGATCCCTTGCTGGAATGCTGCACGCTGTGGGAAATGTTTCCAGCTGAGCCATGAGAAGACTGAGTGTGGGTACCAGTGCAATACAGACTGTTACATGCTTACCTTATAGTGCCCAAATACTTCAAGAGATTGACTCGAGGAATGTACAGTTTAGTATCCCTTTACTGATTTGGAAACAAAATCCTGAAACAATTGGCCAAGTGGGTTGTGGCTTTGGATTTTGTTTCTTTTCTCTTACCTGTTTAATTGGAGCCTTGGAACTAAGAGGCCAAGGAGATTTGACTCCTTTGTAAAAAAGCACCTATTCAAAAATATCTCCTGCCCTTAAAAGATTGTTCTGGATTTTACTGTGTGGGAGACTGTAGTGAAACCTCCACATCATCAGAGGAACACTGTGGAATGCATTGTTCTTTATAGAAAATTTTAGTGACATCTTCTCTCCTCTCTTTGTTAGGAAGCAGCAAATCAAAACAGTCACAGCAATTTGATCCTGCCAAGCAAGCTCACACAGGCAAGGTATGGGCCTGCCATGAAAGGAGGAACAGAAATGTGGGCAACTGTATGTACCCAGCCAAGGGCTCTCTGGGAGGGCACATGGTATCTCCTGCATCTGCAGAATGTTCCCTGACTATTGCTCAGATGCAGCTTCCAATCACAAGTTCATGCTTTGTATTATTATTTCTTCTCATTCAGGAGGAGCTTCCTTGGAGTCCCTCAGACTCTTGTTTCCCACCTATTCATACATTGCTCACACCTATGCCTCTGTGCATCACAAGCATGATGACATTTGGACCACAGCAAGCCACCACAAATTCCAGTACCAAATTAAATTCTCAAAAATCACAGGCATTCCTGACACCAGGACATGTCAGGTTTGCATGTTGCTCATGTACCCCTCCAAGTAGCATTATTTGGAACAGCCTCTGCTCAGAGATTTTTTACTTGACTTATTGCTAAGTGAGATTGAAAAGAAGAAAAAAGAAAAAACCCATAAGCAATCAAACCATGGCTTGCTGATGAACAGACACAACATTTTGTGCTGCCTTTTTATGCATACTTGGGAAGTCTGTGACCAGCACAGGGGAGTTAATGAGCAGATTTCTGTGAGACTGGAAAGATCTGGCAGCACTTGAATCTCATGGAATATACTTAGGAGGAACCTCACTGTTGGTGGTGTTTTATTGTTTGTTTGTTTGTTTGTGCAGAAATTTGCTGGAGCTAACAAACTTCAACAGTCTGGAAACCGGAGCATGTCCTACCTGGCAGGGAAGGCTGAAAGGTGTGGTTTTATCCTGCTCTCATCCAGCTGGAGTGTTTGCACACCCCTGCCCCAGAGCCATGGGCAGAGCTTAGCTATTGTCCTCTGCTGCTGTGGGAGCTTTAGCATATGTTTAATGGAAGAGGTTGCATCACACCCTGACATCAGTTTAAAGGAAAAAAAAGAAAAACTCCCCCAACAATTTAGCATTAATGCAATCAAAGACAGGTCTGGGTGGAAGGTTTGAAATGCTGAGGTAAAAGTTTGTGTTAAAGGGTGTGGGTGTTGCTTTCTTTGATCAGAGATGGGTGGAAGTGGAGAGAACATCTGCCTAGCTTGGGATGAGTAACTACTGCCTAGTGTGGACATTCTTGTTCTGAATAGATACTTAGTGTTGAGTACAGGATTCGATTTTTGTGTGTTACTTTGTCACAAAAGAGCAACACTACCTGAGGGCAGCATTGGAGGGAGAAGGGTGCTGTCTGCCTCAGGACCCTCTCTTGATAGAATCACTGTAACACCATCAGTTTTCAGTCTTGAGTGAATTTAGAGCAAGAGTTAAAGTGTTTGTTTCACTCTTTTGCAGGGGTTCCACACACCACTGGCCAAAGAGATAATTTTGTTACAGGACCTGTGGGAGTTGCTGCTGAAAGAAAAGAAGTGTTGCCACCATGGGAAAGCAAATGCCAAGTCATTGATCAGTTTTTGTACAGGAAAGTTTTTAAAATCATTAAAATCCTTTTTTTCCAAAAGGAAAACCATCTTAATTGTTGCCACTTCTTCTGTTATATTCACATTGCTTTTTTTTCTAATTATACTCGGAGTGTTGCTTTGTTTATAATTTTGAAAGTTTATCCTGTGTCCTCAAACACAATTAGGCTAAACTTCTCACTTCTTGGAGCTGCAGAACCATCATGTCATTGGAGTATGGGAGGAATCTCTTGGCATCTCTAAAAGTGGCACAGAAATAACAGAGATGCAGTAGATGTGACTCAAACCCCAGCAGTTCAGAGAAAAAAATGAGGCCAGAGTGTCTTTCATGATAGACCTTGCTTACAAACTGAACTGCACAGCTCATCTCTTACAAGACTAGATAATACAGAAAAAAAGTGTGTTTATCTTGCAATGTTTGTGTATTTTAATGGAAAGGTTGTGTTTTAAGGAAGAAGAAAAAAAAAGAGGTATAGGAGACCAATGGTTTCACCATAAAGTTCCAGAGTGAAAGTAAGAGCCTTAAGCAGAAGGGAAAAACATGGATTGGCAGAGTTGTGGGGAAAGGCAGAGGGTTCTGTGCTGCAGCTGAATCTCTACAGCTGAACTAACATGTCCAAGTTTTAAATACCCACAGTGAGTTATCTTTAAGTCTTTGTAGAAAGAGTATCAGAAACAGTATCCAGTGTTTGATGGGTCAGTGACAGTTTATTCTAATGTGGACCTCTGACAGCTGGTAATACTGCTGTGGAGAGCTAGGGAACATGACATTTTAACAGGGCTTTATTTTACAAAGCCTATGAGGAGGCTTGAGATTTAGTTTGGTTTCAGTCTTTGGGAAATAGGGAGTGGAAGGAACAGAGGAGGGGTTTTCCTTCTTAGGTATCTTAGTGTGAACAGTGCCGACTAAGCAGCATTGTAATGATAGAGTCTCTTTCTGGTTATAAAATCTGCTTGCATGGCTGAATACTGGAGAATGTTTTTGTAAAGAGGCTGTTAAATAGCAATTGTCTCCAAGTGCATTTGCAGGGGCTGCCAATTCCTTCCTTGTCAGCTTTACCAGTTCTTATTTAACTTGAAGAACAAGTGTTAGCAATTGGCCCTGGGGATATTAAAATCTCTGTGGTTTAAATCCTCTCTACATAAAATTCCAAGGGAAGTAACATTTCAAGGATGATCCTAATTTTAGTCTTTTTCTGTTTTCCCTTTATGAGCAGCAAAAGGTTTTAAAAATGTCTTTAATGGGAGTTACTAGCAACTACATACTTGCTTTATTCATTTGGTTGTGCCTGTGAAGTTGCAGCAGTGGAGTCCCCTACTGTGAGCCTGTTTTACTATTGTGCAGCAGTTGTTGGAGGTCTTTGTGTAACCTGGTTGGAGAGTTACTCTTGGTTAGAACCTTGGTGCATTTCTCCCAAAGTCTGCTCCTCACAGCACACACGGCATTCTGTAAAGCTGCTGAGCCCTCACCTGAGCCCTCCAGCACTAGAACTGAATCTGCTTTTGTGATACCCACAGAATCATAGTGACGTTGGTAGGGACCACAGCAAGTCATCTGGTCCAATCTCCCTGCTCAAGCAGGGTCATCTTAGAGCATAAGGCACAGGACTGTGCCCAGAAGGGTCTGGAATATGTCCCATGAAAAAGACTCCACACCTTCTCTGGGCAATCCATTCCTGGCCTTGGTCACCCACACAGGAAAGTACTTCCTGATGTTCAGCTGGGACTTCACGTGCATCAGTTTCTGCCTGTTGCCCGGTGTCCCAGTGGTCGGCACCACTAAGCAGAGCCTGGTTCCCTCTTCTTGCCATTTTCCCTTTAGATATTTACACACATTAACCAGGTGCGTCTCTTCTCGAGGCTGAGCAGGCCCAACTCCCTCAGCCTTTCATCTTGATGCTCTCCCCGGCCGTGAAATCCAACACAATCCATGTGCTCCTCACATCCAACCCCGCAAACACCGAAACCAGACTTCCCGNCCCCGACCCCCGCAAGGTGAGTCGTCCCCGGCTCCCACCGCGGGGTCCTCCCGGCCGGGGTCGGCAGACCCAGCCCGGCCCCTGCGGGGCTGCCGGGGCTTGCCGTGGGCCACTCGGGCGAG
>VXBB01002830.1:281057-303968 GCA_013399915.1 Illadopsis cleaveri | reverse complement strand
GGCAGGCTCCCGGGCCCCGCGGCTCATCTCCGCTCTGGGGCAGCGTGGGCCCGCACGGCTTTCATGCCGTTCTCCTTCGGCCGTACAGCGAAAATTCCCCCGAGCCGAGCCCGCTGACAGCCCGTGTTCTGCCCTCTCCTCTGCCAGGTGCTGATCATCGGCGGCGGCGACGGGGGAGTGCTGCGAGAGGTGGTCAAACACCCGACCGTGGAGTCCGTGGTGCAGTGCGAGATCGATGAGGTGCGTTGGGCTCCCGGCTGCGTGCAGGAGCCCCGGGACCTCGGGCCTCGGGGCGGGCGGGCTGCCCGGCAAAGCCAGCCCGACTTCACAGCATCCCCAGGAGCTGCGCTTTCACCTGCTGTCTCTCGTCAGCACCGGGCGCCTTTGCTGCTGGTTCTGCTGGCGTGACAATGACAGCGCCACCTCTTTGCCTTACAAGTCATCTACGTGGCAGCTGGCTGCCTCTTCCATGTGATTTCTTTCACACACATGCGATTGAGGCCCTTCCAGGCAGACGTGGGCCAAGCACGGGATCTGGAGGAGTGCCCTGGCTTTGTGGAGGTGCTGCTTTTCCCTCTCCCTCGCTGCCAGACAGAGTTGTCCTGGCTCCTGGCCGAGGAGGATGGTTGCTTTTGTTGAACAGCCTCTTGCAACCAAAATCAGGAAATAAGCAGCAGGGATTTGCTTCTGTGATAGATGGGCCAGTTGCTTTAGAAATGTTCGTAATTTTCTGTCTAGTACAACAAACTTGGAAGGGAGGAGGTCACTACCAATTTCCAGAGCATGTTAAGGCTTTGGCTTATTGTTGCTGACTGTTACAAAGTGGGCACCTGCTAAGAATCAGCCTGTGACTGGTAATTGCTCACAGGGGCCTCCAAGTGAGAGTCAGTGTGAGGATGTGGGCTGGTAACTCTGTCAGACCACTGAAGTTTACTCTGTTCCCAGTCCTCCTCTCAGCCAGTGTTATTTTACTTTACTTTACTCCGCCTGATATTTTAATTTCTCAGAAAGTTTTGCTCAGAGCAAAGTTCTCTTAAGAACAGGAAATTCTGCTCTATGAGATTGTGTGCTCTGTCTGCCAGCTAAGTAGGCAAATGTCCCTGGTTTTAACAAGCAATGCCTGACACCAGCTTATTTTTTTGTTTTTGCCAGCTGTGAGAAGCTGGTAGTGTTCAGTACAGCTGCTGGGCCCAGGGCAGTGGCTGTCTAATGATTTTAGAGAGAAAATTTTATCTTACAGGGGGGTTGATATAATGGCTACACTGCAGAGATGGGGATATTTCTTAACTTACATTTAGAAACTTGCTGGCATGGTTTTACTTAGGAAGAAAAATAAAGTGATTTAGCTGAGATCACCTGTGCAAGTGATGTTCTGTAGGAAAAAGGAGCACAGAGCAGTCTGGCCTGTTGTCATATCTGCTCAGTTCCTCAGGGAGCTTCTGAAGCTCCAGGTTTTTGCTGAGTGAGAGTTGGTGTTAGGATGTGAGCAGGGACAGACCAGCAGTGTCACTGGGCCCTGAGGCTGCAGGAACAGGCTGAGAGGAGCTTGCTGGCTGATGATGTTGGCAGATCTTGTGAATTTCACTGGCAAGTCAGGCTTGAGCTGAAGGTATGGAAGGAAATGAGTCATTGTGCTGCTCTTCCAGTCACAACTGCACAGCAGTCTGAGAAGCAGCTTCTTGTAAGCCTCTGACCCACTTGTGCTCTCTGTGTTGCAGGATGTGATCCAAGTATCTAAAAAATACCTCCCAGGGATGGCAGTGGGGTATTCCAGTGCTAAGCTGACCTTGCATGTGGGAGATGGTTTTGAGTTCATGAAACAGAATCAAGAAGCCTTTGATGTGATTATCACAGACTCCTCTGACCCCATGGGTAAGAGTTCTAGCCATAAAAGGGCACTGCTTTCCATATACCTCCTTCATTTTTTTTTCTTCTGCCTACCTCTTGGAAGTTATGCCAGCCTGCTCAGGATCCTTTCAAGTGAAAAGATTGTTACCAGCTTGGTTCTTTTAGTAGGGAAAGGGAAGGATGGAAACTATAAAATTGTATTAACAGGCCTTCAAGCCAGCTGTTACATTTCTCTCCTCAAAATTCAACTCCAGCAACCCTTTCTTCTGGCAGAGTTATTCCCTGAGTCCAGAAATCCCATGGGAGGATGCAGCACCGTTGCTGGCAGGGGGAGCTTTGCACACATGCCTGCTGGTGGAGCAGTGGCTCACACACTGTTGGTGCAGCCCCTACCCTGAAGATAGCCGTGGTGAGGCTGCTCTATTTCTGAAGGGGGAAACTGAGGTAGAGAGGGACCAAATGTAGATGTGGCACCTCATTTTAGGAACCCATCAACGAGTCTGAGTCACCTTCAGTATTGCACTAGTCAACACAGAGAGAGGCATCTCTAAAAGGCAGTTTGGAGCAGCAGTTCTGCTTGAAAAATGCTCCATGAGGCATGAGGCAGCTGTTAGACTTCGTTTAATAGAGGACCCGGGCTTGCTATTTAGCAAAGCTAAAATCCTGACTGTTTTGCCCTGCTAGGTGCAGGCTGGCGTTCACCTGGGCTCAAAAGTTTCCTTTATTCACCTTTCTCCCAGGTCCTGCAGAAAGTTTGTTCAAAGAATCTTATTACCAGCTGATGAAGACAGCCCTGCGAGAGGATGGGATCCTCTGCTGCCAAGGTGAGGATGCTGTCCCTGGGCACAGGCTGATGCCAGACCTTCACATACCAAGTGTGAGGCACTGAGGGGACTCTTCTTGGGGAGATGTGATGCAGGGAGTGAAACCTGTCATCTCCCAGCTAAAGCAGTGGTTTTGATGTGTCTGTGTCAGCTCATTAATTATTGGACTGGGCTTAGCAAAACTGGCATAAGGGTCTTGTCTTGTCTTTAAAACTACGTGAGCTGTGCAGGTTGAGACTTGGAAGCACTGTTAACCTGGCACAGCTCTGTGCAGGGCAGGGGAGCAGCTCTCACCTGGCATCTTCCTTTCTCCTGGCAGGTGAGTGCCAGTGGCTGCACCTGGATCTCATTAAGGAGATGCGTCAGTTCTGCAAGTCTCTGTTCCCGGTGGTGGAATACGCCTATTGCACCATCCCCACGTACCCCAGCGGGCAGATTGGCTTCATGCTCTGCAGCAAGAACCCCGTGAGTTACAGACACCTCAGGTGCCCTTTGCCATTCCCTAGAAGCCTGCCTGAGGCTGTCCCTTGCAGATCTTGAGCTGTGCCACTGAACCCTCCCAGATGTGGGGCCTTGAGATTCTTGATGGGGCCGTGGCTCTGCAGTGCAGCCTGCTCAGGGCTGAATGGAGGGCAAAATAGAGCAGGTGCTTTGGAAATGGTCATAATTTGCTGTCTAGTACAACAAACTTGGAAGAGAGGAAGTCACTACCAGAGCATGTTAAAGCTTTGGCTTATTGATGCTGACTGTTACAAAGTTACCTGATACCTGCTAAGAATCAGCCTGTGACTGATGATCTGCTGGCAGAGGCCTCCAGGTGACAATCAGTGTTAAGATGTGTGCTGGTAACTCTGTCAGACCACTGAGGTTTACTCTGTTCCCAGTCTGCTTCAATGTGATTGTCAGATGGGTTTGGGGTGCCAGCATTGCTGCTGCTGTACATGATTAATCTGGGATGCTGGCAGCATGCACCGTGCCAAACTTAACACAAACATGAATCCTCCTTTGGAGAGCAAAGCCTTGTTTCTTGGATGCTGGGGCACTCTCACAGCTTCATCTGGCACGTGGCTCACGCAGTCTGACCTCATGCACTGACATCTGTGCATAAGTGCTGGTCACAGGAGTCACAGAGCATTACCCCCAGTCCTTGGTACTGGGGCTGTGCAGAACCTTTGACCTTTTACTAGAACAGAAAGTTATTTGTTTTCCTGTGAGTCATCTCAGTTCTCTGCCATGCATCAGGGTGCCTGTCACGCAGCCTTTGGCTCCTTCCCCAAAATAGTCAGAGCTACCTGACTTTGTTTCTGCAGAACACAAATTTCCGGGAGCCTGTGCAGCAGCTCTCCCAGCAGCAGGTAGAGGAGAGGAGTCTCAAGTACTACAACTCTGATATCCACCGGGCAGCGTTCATCCTGCCAGAGTTTGCACGGAAGGTAAGCCAGGCTGTGCCACAACACCTCCCTCAAGGATGAGCTAGGAGTGGGAGTAGACAGCAGTGAGGATTTCCTGCAGCCCCAAAGACTGCTGTGGGCAAGTCAGAGCAGGACAGCATTTTGTATGACAGAGCAGAGTATGAGGCAGTCAGGGAGGGCTGGAGTTCATTTAGGAGCTGTTCTTTGGGCTGATGTCCCATGCCTCGATGACAGATCACTCCTACTTCACCTACCAAAGCCAGGTCCAAGAGCCTGCAGAACTGGTGTTTCCCACTGGAAAGCCTCAGATAAAATGTGCTTCTGATTTCTAGTGCAAAGCAGAGGGTGAAGAAGGGATGCTCCAGCACAGTTCAGTTTTACTTCTTGAAGGATAGTCTGTATTTCCACATTATTCCATCATCTCCACACTGAGCTGCAACTGCAGGTTCCAGAAAAAAACTCCTTAGAATGTTGTAGGGGTGATGGCAAATGCCACAGCTGTATTTTAGAGGTGGTGATTCCCATTTGTGCTGAGGCAGCCCCATCCTGACAGTGTGTCTGTGCCTCTCTGCAGGCCCTGAGTGATGTGTGAGACCAGAGGCTGCTTCGTTCCTTCAAGCTGGACTCTGAGATCATCAGTGATGTGGCTGGGATCTTCTCAGCAGACTGCAGATTTGCTCTCCACTGTGTGGGATTGTTTAACCCTTGGCCAGCCAACATTCCCTCTGATGTGTTAAAGATGATGGGGCATAAGCCAGATAAGACTATTGAAAAGGTCCAGTGACTTTATTGCCTGAGGTCAAAACTGTTCTTTCCAGTGCTGGAAATGTAAGATGTCTTTTTCCTTTCTCTCCTCCCTGCACCCATTCTAAATTCTCCCATCCCAACCACGCCCCACACCCCCCAACTAACATGATGTATTTATAACTGACACATATTTCTGTCTGGTGGTCTGGGAAGAGTTGAAAGGGTCCCTGACTCAGCCTTAAGCACAGAGAGAGAAAGAGAGAGAGCTCTGTGCACAGGTAGCTCACTCTCTCCTCATGGGAGCTCCCTGCTGCTGACACATTTTGACTGGTGACAGGTCTGAGCCTTTGTGTCCCACTGCCCTCCTGTGACTCCTGCACTGCTCTGCAGCACAGCTGGAGAAGTCACAGTGCAAACTGTTGCCATTCCCAAAAGGTCTCCCTCCAACCCTGATGGAGTAGCAGTATTAAACACCAGCCAGGCAGGCTGGCAGCAGTCTTGTGGCTTTTTTTTTTTTCTGGTAATTAATTTTTTTAATTGGTTAGAAACAGAAGTGTTGAGGTGCCAACAGGCTGACTCCTGTTCTTACCTCTGCCCTCAGAGATTCAGAGATGTTGCTTATCAATATGGTGATAGGCACATATATATATATATATATATATATACACACACACATATATATATGTATAAAACAAACCTTTGCTCCATTGCCTGAGCTTCAGTACTGATGTTGGGGAGTCAGTTGTGCTGACAAAACTCTCACCTCAGTCATGCTGAGATGCCTCAGGCCTGGGTATTTGCAAGTCCTTAGGGGGCATCATTATTTCCAATGCTGCCCCCACATGCATAAGTTGTTTTTCTTTCTACTCTGTCAGATGGAGCTGCCCTCACTTCTTTACTTCTGTTCTGAAGATTCCATACCCCTGCTCAGTGGGAATCTCCCTCCCAGCACAGCCACTGTGCCACTGTCACTCCCTTGCACTCAATTAAACACTCAGCTCTGGTTAAGGTGACACCAGTGTGGGTCAGTGTTCTTTTGGGACAGAGTGGGGCAGGGAAAAGGAGATCCTGAAGGTTTGCTGTGCTTCCAGGTGCACTCTCTAGTTGCTCTGACTTCCTCTCTCACTTACCTTTAGGGATGACAAGTTATCAAAATTAAAAGCTGAAGTGATCCCATTGCATGTCTTTAGTGCAGCTGCCCAATAGCTCCTCCAGCTTCTGTCATCCTTTGTGCTGCACACTCAGTACCTGCTTTCCAAGCTGTTCTCCAGTCCAAATGCTGCCTCTGTTACAGTTTTCCAGGTGATTTTCCAGCTGCCCATCTCCCTGCTGCTCTCAGCAGTTCCTGTCAGTCCTGGCCCCACTGAGCTGCACTCTCTTTCCCACTGCAGAAGTGGTGGTGGCTCAGGGGCTCTGAGGGCTCAACCCCTGAGCTCTAGCTGAGTAGGCTGGGGAAAGGCATTAGGAAAAGACAAAAAAAGGCATCAGGAAAAGATAAAAATGCTCCTTCTGAGAGGCTTTTTGGCTTGGTAAGAGAGAACTAGAAGAAGCAGACTTAAGCAAGGGTTGGGGTTGAGTTTTGCCATAATAGTGACCCTACAAACAGTGTTGGTGGTCCAGCCACTGTGTGCCCACAGCACAGGATTTGTGGGATCAGTACTCTCCTCCTTTCTCGTGTTTCTGATGAGACTTAGCACTTCTTCCCCAGTGCCTCCTCCTACCAACAATATTGGCACAGTTTCTTTGTGGTCTCAAGGGTTTGCAAAGCACTGCTGAGCTGCAGAGCTGAGTCTAGATCTCTGTATTCTTGTGTTGAGAAGATAACACCTATTTTTCTCTCAATTGTCTGGGTGACTGTCTTTTATCTCACACAATTAGTTTGGGTTAATGAGGCATTTTCATTGCTCAACTCTTGTATTTTCATAAGGAGCAGACCAGTACTGGAGGCTCCTCCTGTTTAAATTCCTGTGGGACCTGAACCTCACTCAGCCCTTCACCCTTGACAGAAAATTAGCTCTGGCACTTTCCCCTAGAACAGGAATCAAGACCAAGATTATAGTCTGGGAAGGCTTTAGAGCAGCAGCCAACTGGTAACAAGTTCAAGCCTTTCACCCATCCTTGGTGAGTACAACAATGCCCAGGAGGGAAAGAGCTTCCTCAAACCTGTTTTTGGCCTCCACACAGCTGATTATTCCTTCTGGCTCTTGGAGCTCTCTCCAAATATGTGAGTTCAGTGAGTGGCCAGTGATGAGAGCAGAAGACAAGACTGTTTTCCCATCCAAGTCCCACATACTCTGTCCACAAGCCCCTATATATATAATTTCTGAGTGATTCTAAGCCACTGTACCTCACACTTCTTCCCAGACACTTCAGTGCCTTCAGTGTGAGGAGACAGAGATTCAGTGCCTGAATCAGACACTCATTAAATGAATGCAGCAGGAGAGGGAGCAGGGACTTGTGCAGCTATAGCTGGTTTCACCTCAGCAGCTCTGAGCTTAAGGACTTAAAATTCACCCCTGTGCTGATCCCTGCCTCAGGTCTGTGTGCCCTGTGAGCTGCTGGGATGGTGTTTGGCAGCTGCAAGGCAGTTGTGCCTCCAGATCCAATATCCCTTCCACAAATTTGTGTCTGAGCTGCTTTGCTGCAGGATGTGGTGGCCAAGGGACACCGTGGGTTGAAGAGACACTGGAAATATGGGTAATGCTCCACAGGAGGAAACTGTGAGGTCTCGTGTAGAACTGAGCACTGACCACTTTTGCAGTGTCTGTAGGTGGGCAGCTGAAATATTAACCTTTGTCAGAGTTTTAGCTGCCATTTGCCTGAGGCTGGTTGAGCAAGACTGCTGGTAAGCAAAGAGTCACAAAGATGATGATGTTTGTCTAGACATGCTGCAGTCGTGTTCCAGCATCTCATTAAGGCAGGAGCACAGGAACAGGGATAGGCTTTGTCCCAGGTAATGTAAAATGTAATGTCAGAGCAGGTGGAGACAGGCAAGGGAATGGAGCCTGATGGGCTTTAGCCCATCCATTGCTAAAGTTCCTTGGCACCTTTTGAACTGTGTCAAGCTGCCCTGAGCTTTACTCATTGAACTAACTCAATTTTTAGAAGTTCAGAAGAGAGTTTCAAAAAGTTGAGAGAAACCTCGTCTCTATCTCTTGAGCCCTTTCAGTCAGTTTATTGGCATGAGTGTCATATTCACCCAGAGCTGATGTTACTGAGGCCTGGCTGAATTATTGATGGAGCTTGGCTGGAGCAAGAGGCTGCTGAAGAATGACATTCATCAGAGCAGCAGTCTCAGTCAGCAAGCAGTCAACAAAGTATTACAAAGTGCTACCAGGGTCAGGTAGAGTAAAGTTCCCTTGTAAAAAGGGGAAGAAGAGGGAAAAGTGTGGACACCATGAAACAACAGCTCAGGTCTAGTGGTAGAGTCAGACAAAATGCTTTTACAAAGTAAGATGAGGAATCTGACAAAGTTAAATACCAAGAAGTCAGGGGAATGCTCTTTCCTCTTTCCTAGTCATGTGTTGGATGGGGTTTATTGCTTTTAAAATATGCAGAAGATGGGGAACTGGAGCCATGGAATTGCAGTTACAGCACAGTGATATGTGAAGCAGATGAAGGTGGGGTATTATTATTATTATTACAAATGTTGGGGATCTCAGTGCAGGCCTTTCAAGGACAACAGCTCCGTGGCTAATGGGGCTTGAAGTGCCAAGGTCTGCTGAAGCAGGGACCCCACAGGGACCCCACAGGAGGCCTCTCCTTGGTACTTAAGGGCTGCTGCAGCAACCCACAGCCAGGCATCTCCAGGAAGGAATTTTCTAAACAAAGCTAATTCTCTGTTAAATACAGGATGATGTGTATCATGCCCCTGCATGTGTTTTGCCTCCTTAAGCTGTAGGAGAGGAGTAACCAGAACTCCACACAGTCTGCAATTCCTGGTTCAGGCTCTCCCAGCCAAGCAGTGCCTTTTCTAGTGCTCACAGTCTCACAGGCTCATGTGTTCACACCCCTGGTGAGGCTTTGGACTTCCCACCAGGTGCAGTGCACAAGCAATCCCTCAGGTAATCCAGGTGGTTTGTTTGAAAGGAATGTTTCTATCCAACTCTGGTCCAGCCAATCTTGCCACCAATGGGACAAGTCTGGTGCAGCAGGGGCCATTGACAATAATCCCAGACTGCACAGCTTGAAATGTCACCTGCATGGAGCCAGGCAAAATGTTCCAGTGGAAAACACATTTTCTTAAATAGAAGTGTTTCATAGTGAGTAGTTATTTTTTAGGAAGATTTTTGGTGGAATAATTGAAATGTTTCACTGCCTGCAGTCAAAAAACAGAAGGCTCTGAGCATACAGGTGGAGCATCTTGCTTGCCCTTCCCTCATCCTCCTGCAGTCCCTTTGGGATTGGCAGACAGAGAAGGCAGCATAACCCCCTCCCCAGAGAGCTGTGACAGGCTTTTAGTGCTGTGATAGCAGCATCCCCATGGTCCTTCCCCTCCTCCTCAAACCCAGACATCCTCCTCCTCCTCCTCCTCCTTGCACGTGCTCTGAGCAGGGATGAGGCTCCTGCCATCTCTTCCCTGGGTTTGTTAGATTAGTGCCAGTGAAAAGCCATGGCTGAAAGAGCCATCTGCATCCTCCTCCAGGGCCCTGGGGAGAACTGTGCCAGGCAAAACTGCAAACCTGGCCTCTTCAATCAGCTGTAATTTCAAGCCTGTGAACAAATTTGTTTCCCCTTCCCTGTCCAGAACTGTCAGCTAACTACTGCTTTATTAATTGCATTTGCCTTTGTAACCTGAGGGCAGAGAGCAAGAGTTCCAATGACAGGAAGGTGTTTTAACTCCTCCTCCTGCTGCAGCTGAGTGCCTTCCCTTTGGGAACCAGAAACTTCTGCAGGCCTGGTGTGATTCTGCTACGTGCTTCAAACCATGGTGACCTGAACCCAGACCAGGCAAAAGACAACAAATGTCCAGGCCATAGAGGAGAGAACTGAGAAATTACCTCATTCCTTAATGTGGCATTTGGTGCCAGACACAGTGATGGCTCCTGTGTTCCTGCAGTGCCCAGTCTTTGCTGCTGCACAGACACAGGCACTGAGGAGAGGGCAGAGGCCTCTTCCTTGAATGACAGAAACTCTCCCACTGCCTGTTGTGTGTGCAGCCTTCATCACAAAAAGATGGAGGTTCTCTCAAGTGATTGTGGAAGCATTTTCTGCTGTACTTCTGAACCCACTCTGCATCTCTGCTGGAGCCATGCTAACTGTGAGACAAAGTCCTTGGAGAGGCAAGCATTTTCTAGTTACTGAGTGCAGAAATTCCTTCTGGACCATGTCCACCTCAGGTTCCTATGGTTGTGTTCACAGGTGTACTGATTTCAGAGAGATCTGCCCTCATTGTGCAGAAATGCCTCAGAGGTGCCAGAAATCCACTCAGGCCATGTGCAACTGAGTGCAGGAGAGCATCAAGGGACATGACATCCAAAGGGGAGTCAGATAACAGAGAAAGTGGTAAGAGGAAGGACTAATCAGAAATGTTTATTGTTCCAAGGAAAGACCTTTAACATTTCCTGGACAGGGTCATAAGCATGTAAGGGTGCGCAAAACAAACAAACAAACAAACAAAAACCCCCAAAACCAACCAACCAAACAAAAAAAAAAAACACATTTGAAGCTTTCTTAAAGGTGAGGTAACTACTGAACATGGAATAGGAACAGTAGTAATAAAGAGCAATCCTGGTGCTATACATTCAACTCTATCTGATTACAAAAACCAGCAAGTTTTATCACCAGAGAGTTATTTTACTTCCTTTGGAGAAGGACATGGTGCTGCATCTTGTGGTGGGGAGGTGGTCAGCAGCATCTGCAAAGGGGCTGGAGGACAGACTAACATAGGGGAAGCAGCAGAGTGAATGTGAGGAAAGGGAAGGAAGGGCACTGGGGAATGCGGAGAAATCTGGAAAAGAGGTGCCCAGTATTGAGGGAATCTGTAGCAGAACTCAGGGGGAACTTGTTTGGATTTAGAGATCCATTCCTACTGTGGGCACTGGAATAAAAGTGCTTTGGTGTGAC
This sequence comes from Illadopsis cleaveri, assembly GCA_013399915.1. Classification (NCBI taxonomy): domain Eukaryota; kingdom Metazoa; phylum Chordata; class Aves; order Passeriformes; family Timaliidae; genus Illadopsis; species Illadopsis cleaveri. The sequence goes on along the minus strand of VXBB01002830.1, from coordinate 293,071 downwards.
CCTGTTCACTCCCTCCCAGCTGGGAAGAGACACTCAGCCTTGCCCAGGCCAGACATTCAGGTTTTGACTGTGCTGGTCAGCAGGGCCACAGGCTTAGTGCTGGTGTATCTGAGCAGAAACTCTCTCCAAAGTTACCCTTGCTCACAGGTAACAGTGATTTTATTACTGCCCTTCAATTCCAGGACAGATTCACAGCAGCCTGGTCCCATTTCTGTGGGTCTCCCTAAAAGCTGATCTCTGGCTCAGCACATCCTCTCCTTTTTGGTAGGAGCATTGTCACACTTGTGATCCTGTTGGCTCCATGATAGGAAACAACTCATTCCAACAGCAAGTGGCAGACAGAGCTGTGTTTGTTGGAACAAGCAGTTGAGGTGGAGCAGATGGCCCTCAGCATGGAGACCTGCCTGCACTGCTCCAGCTCTCTGCCTGCCTTTGGGGCCATGAGGGTCAGTCCTGCAGTGTGGGACTCCCTGTCAGCCCAAGCACATCTCACACTCCAGGGCACCTGCCCTTCATTCCTGTTGGGCAGCCAGGTGTGCTTTCTCCATTTGGTCTTCTCCCACTTTCACCTCTCCTGAAGCAAACTGGCTGTGGGTCATTTGGTATATCCCTGTGTCTTGGTTTGGAAAGACAGGAGTCTGCCAGGGAAAGCTGCAGCTTCCCTTGGAATGGAGAATGTAAATCCCCTCCCTCTGAATTATTATAATTTTGCAATTAAATGGCTTTCAGGCAAAGATATGAGAATAGGAATAACAGTTCTTTACTAGGAATATTAAAAATACAAATGTAGTAGTACAAAAAGAAACAAACAAACAAAAATCCTGGAAACACTGACAGAGTCAGAACATGACCTGACACCCTGTTGGTCAGGGTGTTGGTGTCAGTCCAATCAAGTCCTCCTGCAGTGACAGATGTGGTTCTGTTGGTGCAGAGATGATCCTGTAGAAGGTCCAGTGGTGCTGAGATGGGGCTGGTCTCCCTCTGGGAATCCAGTGCAAACAGGCTGTGCTGCTGTTCTGAATCCCAGGTTTGATCCAGGTAGGAATGCTGGGCTCCTCCCCCTCGGTGGAGCATCTCCCCATGGGATGATGGAATTGTATCAGCCCTGCAGTGAGCCTGGATGGCCCATGAACAGCAGATATCCCCTGGAGGGAGGATGGGTCCTGGAAGGGATAAAGAACACTGCCCCAGATGCTTTAACAGCTGCCCATTAACACCTCCCCACCCTGTTTCAGCAGGTGATAAGAGAATACACACCCTTGGTTACATCCTGCATTGCAACCCAAGACACCCTGTGGTTTGTCTGCTCATTGGGGCCTGGTGCTCCACTGCTCTTCCTCAGCCCCAGACTGGGAAGTGTTTGGCAGAATCCATTACACAGGGCTAACACAGCAACCCTGACAAATCCTGATAAATTAGCACGATCAGGTTAAAAGGAAACAGCCAATGTTTTATCTGGATATGGTGCACGGGAACCAGCTCTCACATGGAGAGAGGAAGGAACAAGGAGGTTTGCAAAGTTTTCTGAGGTAAATTCATATCTGGAAATTGCTTAGAATGTTACTTGTCCCCACAAGGCTCTGACTCAGAGAAGGTTTTTTCTATCTTCCAATGAGAGATTTTAGGATTTCTTTTACACTATGCAGGGAAGTGATAGAATCTTTTCCCTCAAGAGCACCCGGGGTGGTATAACTGGCAATAGGAGCTGCATGATTTGCAGGCAAATTTCCATTATGCTGTTTCCAGGAACTGTAATGCTGCTAAGAGGTAGAACTGACAAACAGGTTTTTCTGCCTTCTGTTCTTAGTTCTGCCACAGCATCCCCTGGCCAAGTCACTTCTCTATAGGGTTGGGGGTTTTTTGGGGTTTTTGTTGTGCTAAAATAGGATAACTATTCACCTTTTGACTGTCATTTGTTGTTAGGGTCAGGGAAGGACTTGCCATGGGGTGAATGCTTCTGGAGAAAGGGCTGGTGATGAGATGGGATCTCAGCTCAGCCTCTGCATCTCCCAGGCAGGTGACAGTGCATGACATCCTGGCATCCCAGCTATGGCTATGGGCATCTGGATAAGAAGAATGGCTCTTTTCCACAGGAAATTATTCCTGGCACCACAGTGTCAGGGGGGCAGCCTCCTGGGAGGCCAAGGCAGACCCATTGGTTCTGTCAGGGTTCATCTGAGAGCAACCTTCAGACCATCACAGCTGTAGGATGAGGAATCCAAAGTCCAGCCATGGGCACCTGGCTGCAGAGGACATCACTTTTCCACAGGAAGGAAAGCCTGGTGTCCTGTTGCCTCAGGGGCAGCTGAGAGGTGGCATCTGGGAAACCAAGGCCAGCCACACCCACTGGTCCTGGCGGCTTTTTTCGGGGAACAATCCTGGCATGTACAGAATTTTGGAAGCACATCCCACTTTAGGCCATGGGTGAAAGGCTCTTTTCCCCAGGATGAAAAGCCCTGTGCCCAGTGCCTCAGGGGCAGCTGAGAGGTGGACCACAAGAGGCTCACACTAGCCAGACCCGTTGGTCCTGGTGGCTTTCTTCTAGGATCCATCCTCAGACGTTCAGGATTTTAGGAGGCAGAATCCCACTTTTGTCCACAGGCTCCAGGCCATGATGGATGGTTCTTTTCCACAGGAAGAAAACTCAATACCTCTGTGTGTTGGGGTCAGCTGAGAGGCAGCCCCCAGGAGACCAAGGCCAGCCAAACCTGTTGGTCCTGGCAGTTTTCATCCGGGAGCAATCTTTGGACATTCAGAACTTTAGGAGGAGCAAATCCACTTTTGCCCCTGCATGCCTGGCTCTTCTCCACAGGAAAGACTTTCACTTCAGTATGTCAGGGACAGCTGAGAGACAATCCCCAGGAGGCAAAGACCAGCCAGACATGTGAGCCCTGGCAGCTTTTGTCTGGGAGCAATCCTCAGACAGTCACAGTTTCAGGAGGCAGAATCCCACTTGCCTCCATAGATGCATGCCATGAAGGATGGCTCTTTTCTGCAGGAAGGAAAACCTGATGCTCCAGTGTCTCAGAGACAGCCCTGGAAGGACAAGGCCAGCCAGAACTGCTGGTCCTATCAGGTTTTTTCTGGGAGGAGTCCTTGGACGTTTGCAATTTTAGGAGGTGGAATCCCCCTTTGTGCAATGGGCACCTGGCCAAGAATGACCACACTTTTCCAAAGGAAAAAAAAGCTGTGTGCACCAGTGTCTCAGCTGCAAGACAGCTCCTACGAGGCCAGTGCCTGCCAGACTCGTCAATTTTTGCAGTTTTTCACTGAGAGCAATCCTTGGATGTTTGCAGTTTTAGGAGGCAGAATCACTTTGGGCCAGAAGCTCTTGGCCACAAAGGAGTTTTTTTTCCACAGGAAGGAAAGCTTGGCATTTCAGTGTGTGTGAGAGGCACTGGGAGGCAAAGACCATCCAGACCCTGGTAGCTTTTTCCTGGGAGCAATCCTCTGATGTTCACAGTTTTAGGAGGCAGAATCTCACTTCCCTCCACAGGTGCATGCTGTGAAGGACAGGACAGTGGACAGTGGACAGTGCTTGTCCACAGGAAGGAAAGCCTGGTGCTCCAGTGTCTCAAGTGTAGATAAGAGGTGGTCCCTGGGAAGATAAGGCCAGCCAGACCTCTTGGTCCTGGCAGCTTTGTTTTGGGAGCAATCCTTGCCTGTTTGCAATTTTAGGAAGCAGCATCCCACTTTCTGCCCTGGGTGCCTGGCCATGAAAGACTTTTCTTTTTATGCAGAAAAGAAATCCTGACATTATGGAGATTACCTTTTTAGGTTAGGGTGAGAAGAACTTTCCTCCCATGGGCCTTTGCAGATACATGTTACTATTTCTTAGGTTTTGTTGTTTCATTGGTTTAAGTTTATGTCACCCTGTTACCATATATGCACACCTGCCAGAATATTCTGCCTTTCCTTGGACCCCATTGGGGGTTTTTTGCTGCAGTACCACACCCCTGTAACCCTATTAGTCCCCTGGTTCCTGGCCAGCCCTTCTGCACCACATTTCCCCATCCCTATTGGACTTTGACCCTCAGAAACACCCCTTTTATCTGGTATATAACCCTGGATCCTTGGCCCATTTTTGGCTCTCATCCCTGGCCTACATTCGAGGCTGTACCCATGATGATGCAGACAATAAACAGTGCTCAGTAAACAAACAGGAGATAACAGGTGAGAGATCCTANGCGTCCAGGCTTCCAACAGCTACTCACTACCCTAATTTACAAAAATTTACAAAAAATCCTAATAGATTGCAGCTTAACGTAAAACAGTGTGCAATATCAAAGTACTTATATTAAAGCTAGCAAAAGAAATAATATTGATTAGGAATCAAATGTAACTTACCACCAAAATGACCATGAAGTACATAGTTTTAACCTCCCCAGGAGCAGCTGCCAAACTGGTNTCTAACACTTTCCAAGGTCCCCCAGTCACAAACTGTCCAATAACGAGATGACACCCATACCATTTTTACTTCCAACCCAACAACCAAATACCTGTAGTCCTCAATGCTGACTTCTCCACCCAACCACAAAACATCATCCAAAAACCCATGAAGAAGGAGGTGAAAAAGAAAAACTTAGCTTACACCCAAACCCTCCATCTTGCTTTATGTATATTACTGTATACTAAAACCTTAAATTCTAGGTTTTGCACCCTGTGATATTACACACTTCTATTCAAACTACACACCCATAATTCCAGTGCCACCACTCAACTCTGGAAGCCTTTTCCAAGGCCTCAGGTCAAATGCAGTGCCTGCCTGAGGGTCAGTGCCCTTCAGCACAGAAAGCCCAAAGTTCCCAGCGTCCAGGCTTCCAACAGCTACTCACTACCCTAATTTACAAAAATTTACAAAAAATCCTAATAGATTGCAGCTTAACGTAAAACAGTGTGCAATATCAAAGTACTTATATTAAAGCTAGCAAAAGAAATAATATTGATTAGGAATCAAATGTAACTTACCACCAAAATGACCATGAAGTACATAGTTTTAACCTCCCCAGGAGCAGCTGCCAAACTGGTGTCCCTGCTCACAGGAGAAACTCCACACATTTCCAGGGAAACCAATGAGCCAAACCTCCATTCACTCGGCTATCCAATGCTTCCCGCTGACACCACTGTGTGGCACCAAACTACAGAAGGAGCAACACACAACATCCCTGCTTTCTCCTTTACTGCCAGCTCTCAGCTTCCAGCTCTCCTACCTGTGCACTTCCTATTCCTTCTTTACTATTTCCACTCTTGTTTCATGTTGAGAGTGAAAGACATTTGCTCGGTTCTCATTATATGTGACTGAATCCGTAATTAACTAACAAAATGTTTTTAAGACCTTTTGCCCTGCCACGTAACAAAGATAAAGGGAGCGCAGTTGAAAAACAGGATCTGTAAATTATGTTTAACTAGGATCTAAAAAATACTCAGGAAAAATTTAATCAAATAGGTTATGTCTTTGTAAGTAGAAGGATAAATATTGCTTAGAATAAATAAACAGCCAATCAACAACCAGCCTTCAAGGCTGAGAAGTAAGCCATAAAGGATGATAAGGAAATAATAGCAGAAAGAACCAGTTTTGTGGTTTGAAAACAACAGAGACTGAGCATGCACCAATTCAGAAAATTCAATTAAAGGACAAATGATGAAGACTACGGAATGAGCACCAAAGACCACAAGAGGGACTGTTCTTACTAAAGGACAGCAGATGGCAGCAAAGCCCGTGAAATAGTTAATTCATGTTTGCCTAACCACTTTTTAAAATAGGCTTGTTTTATGTTATTGATTTCTTTCTCTGGGTAATGAATATGTAACAGCCTTGTAAATATAAACTGCATTAATTCATCCAGTGCTTGGAAGCACTCAGCCCCAGCCCTGTAAATAAAGAATGCCTGCTTAACAGTGATATTCATTGCTGTTGAGTGGATTTCTTTGTTTCAAGAGCAACTGTTCAGTACTTTCACACACCATCAACGTGTTTGGCTGAGGTGTAAGCAAATTAGACATCTTTAACTCCAGAATCTCAAGTGAATGCAGGAGTATCCAGTATGGGACCAGGTTTATATGGTTGTTGTAAAGTTAACATGTCTGGAGTCACAGCTAACTGTAATTTTGTAGTTTCTGTTGTTCCTTCAGTGATATCCATTTGATCTGTGACCCCTGAGACAGGTGCACACCATTTGTGCACTGTTGGTCTTTGTACAATTCCCTCTGGAAGAGCACTGTCAATGCTGACTAACAGATTGAAAGGTCCTTGGATTTTTACAGGCTAATGCTGTTGAATTTTTCTATTTGTTCAAGAGCTTGGATCAGATGCAATAATCTCTTTTCCCAGTTTGGTTTTTCTTCACTAATGTGTACAAGGATATTGTTATTATAGAAAATCCAGGAACATGATTTCTCCTGGATCCCAAGGAGAAAACCTAAATGGTATCTCAGTGTGAGCTCTTGAGTTCTTTGAAGATACTTTGAACATAAGGAGAGACTTCTCTTCTGCAGGTCCTTTGGAAAACCTAGATTGACCTTGAAATTGAGCAAGACAAGTAGGAGAAAACAAGAAACCTTTACTACAGGTGACATCAGTGGACACAGCCTGTGAAGGTCTGTCAGGGTGTCTACAGAACTGATCCAGAATCTGGTCCATGATGGAGAGAAAGTCTCAGCTGGTTTAGTGTTTCAAATCAAGCCAGTCCTGAGCCTGTGCTGTGAACACAAGGAGGACTTTTCTATATGGTGCATCTCAAGGTTTTCATCACTGTCTCTCACAACATCCTTCTAGAAAACTCAGACAGTGCGAGTTGGATGAGAGGGCAGTGATGGGGATTGAGAGCTGGCTGCAGGGCAGAGCCCAGAGGATCATGATCACACGGTCTAGTTGGAGGCCTATAATTAATGCTGTCCCCAGGGTTTAATGCTGAGCCCAGTATCATTTAATTGTGTCTGTGTATGGACCATGGAGGGCTTGGATAGGTTTTGGTGGAGCAGGAAAAGGGGTTAGGAGGTTGAAAATGAGTTTTCAGAGGGCTGAGATCCATTTTGGGGGGACTAGGGATGTGTTCTTGGGCTCGTGGATGGATTTGGGAGGGCCATTGTTGGGTTTCAGGGGGTTCCTCCACCCAGGTTGCTTCTGTTGTGACATTATGTGTTGTCATGGGGATGTTGGAACCCACAGTGTTGTGAGGTTGGGTTGGGACAGTTGGGTGTCTCCAGTTCCCACTGGGTGCTGAGCTGGAGGATCCTGAGTCCCTGGTGAGGAGCCAGCCCACCATGGTGACATTAGTGGTAGGTGCCGAGTGCTATGACATAATGGCCATGGTGGGGAAGGGGACCTTTGGACAGGTGATCCAGGGGCAGTGCAGGAGCACTGGGGACATGGTGGCTATCAAGATCCTGAAGAACTGTGATCACAATGGCCAGATAGTGAAGAATGAGCTGAGGCTGCTGCAGGCCTTGAGGGAGGGGGACACGAAGGACTCTCACATCGTCCATTTCCTCGAGTCCTTCAGTGACACGGTCTGGACCTACCTGGTCTTCGAGCTGCTGCAGCAAAACCTCTTTGACTTCCAAAAGCAGAACAACTTCTCACCTCTGCCGGTCCGGCACATCCGCACCATCACAGCGCAGGTGCTGGTGGCACTGGTCAAGCTGAAGGAGCTCTCCATCATCCACGCTGACCTTAAGCCAGAGAACATCATGCTGGTGGACCATGCACGTTATCCATTCCGCATCAAGCTGGTTGACTTTGGCTCAGCCATCCTCCTCCCTGAGCTCTGCCATGTCCAGGAGCCCTACATCCAAACCCGCTTCTACCGGGCACCCGAGATCTTGCTGGGGCTGCCTTTCTGTGAGAAGGTGGACATCTGGTCTTTGGGCTGTGTGATGGCCGAGCTCCATTTGGGCTGGCCACTCTACCCTGGCAGTGATGAGTATGACCAAGTGTGCTACATCTGCTCCACCTTGGGGCTGCCCCGGGGTGAGCTGCTCCGCGCTGCCCACAAGACACGGTCCTTCTTCCAACATGTGCCATGTTCCACTGGTACCTGGCAGCTCAAACCACCAGGGAAGGTGAGGGCAAAGCCCATGGAGAGGAGGGAGCATATCTTTTCCTCTCTGGATCAGTTGGCAGTGGTGAACATGTGCCCAATGCCTGACCCTGACCAGGAGGAGCTGGCCAAGCGCTGTGATCTGTACAGGATGGTGGAGCTGCTCAAGAGGATGCTCACTTGGGACTCACACGAGAGAATCACACCCAGTGCTGCCCTTCATCATCCCTTCATCTCCATGCAGGAGGTGAAGGCCAGCTTTGAGGCCACCCGGTACTACCAGCTCAGTCAGGAAGACCTGAGAGCATCCTGTAAGGATTCCAGCATGGCCAAGGTCTTCCTTGGCACAGAGCAAGGTGCCTTCATCCCTGCCAGCCAGGGAGGCATCCAGAAGGCCACTGCCCAGATGGATGGGCTCAGCCTGGCTGAGCCAGCTGGGGACATTGGTGACAAGAAGCATCAGCAGGACATCTGTCAAGCCCCCAGCCTCACCCACTGTGGAAGCCAGTACTGTCATCATAACTGGTGTCCCCAGATGGAGCCCACTGATGGTCACTTGTCTGTGCTGGGGTCTCCCAGCAAAATGAAAGGGTACAGCCACTACAGTGGCAGCCCAGCCGTTGGTGGCATCACGGAACAGCAGCTGCCTGGAAGATGCTACAGCTGTGCCAAGGTACAGGGAGGGGCTCCTGGGCACAGGCACTCTGGGACAAAGGGTGCTTGGGGTCCCTTACATACTTGGGTTTCCTGGTGCCACATGTCCGCAGGTGCCCGAGGTCCCCAGAAAAAGGAGGCAACGCTCACCCCCTCCCCATGCTTTCCCCCCTGTTCCCCACCACAGAGAGCTCTGGTGATGTGGCGCAACCCCAGGCCTCCAGGGATTGGGAGAATGGGCTCCGCAGGCTGGGCTGGGATGCCCCTGCAGTGCTCAGCATGCTCCTCCTGCCACAGAGCCAGTGGCACTCCCAGCAGCACCACTGAGGCCCCACAGCAACCCTTGCACACACTCCAGCAGCCCAGAGTTTGCAAGAGACCTTCTTCTTCCTCACCCTCCAGCACCCCAACTGCCAAAACCCAGCGCCTGGCTGGTGGAGACCAGGGCTGCAACAGAACATACTGTGCCAGATGCTACCGGCTCTGCTTCTCACACTAACCCCCAATAAATAGTTCTGCCAAAAAAAAAAAAGAGCATTTCCACTGATTATTTGCCAGGGGAGTTTGGTACTGCCAAGACTTGAGGGGTGTCCCAGCTTCTCACCCAGGGCTGGAACAGCACTTGGCAAAGGCCTGGCACTTTCCACCACTGCAGCATAGAGGACCCCCACCCCCAGGCTCAACAACATAAACTCCAGAAAACTTGTGCTTTCTGTCTTTTCCCCTGTATCAGGGCATCTCACACCCCACAAAAACTTACCTGTAGCTTGTTAACTGGTCAGATAAACAGGACAAGCTGTCTTGTGTGAATTATTTTGGTGCCATGGGGTTAACATTAGTCTGTCATCTCCCAGCTGCCAATAAAGACCTCACTGTTGAAGTGAAATTTGGCAAGATAAGCTGGATTTCTGACTGACAGACAACTCACTTCACAAACTATAAAAGCTACACCAAACTTTCACAAAGCAAAAATCCTCTGCACGTTTTTCTGGAAATGTGTGTAGTTTCTCCCCACAACAGGGATGCCTGCTTTGCAATTACTCCTCTGGAGGCTGAGTAGAAGAACTCTGTGTACATTATCATCATCTCAGTAGTAAGTTATCAATACTATTTCTTTTGCTAGCTTTAATATAGGTACCTTGATATCCTGCACTGTTCTATATAATCTACTAGTAGTTCCTTTAATTTTATACTGAATAGTAACTTGCATTAAAATCTTTCATGTTATTTCCTGTCCGTTTAATAAATAACTCCTTTTATAAATAGACCTAATGTGCTATCCTTAGAACTTGTGGGCCAGAGTAATTTCTTAAATTTAAGCTTGTCTAAAGCTTCCACTCACCCTGTGACATTCCCCAAACTGGAGTGGGGGCAGCCAGATCCAGCACAGCCTGACTCAGTGGTTCCTCAGTGGTCTGTATTCCTTGGCCTCAAAGGGAGCTGCAGAGGCTCTCCCAGCACTTGGCATTTTGTTACCTGCTCACAAACTGCAAACTGTGGCTGCTCTTGTGTGGTGCTGGTGCTATGGTGTGGCTCCACTCACCCTCAGCTTCACCACCTGCACTGACCTTGCTGGCTGCACAAAGCAGTCCCAAGACCAGCTGGATATCCCTGCAAGGAGATTTTTGGTGAAGGACAAAACAACCCAAGAATGGCCCCAGAGCCACTGCCAGCAGCTGCTGGTGGTGACTCACCCAGAAGCACTGACCCTGTTGCATTTATCTTATTTTTGCCAGAGTCAGGATTAAATGTGCATGATGGTATTTCTTGTTTGGACTCAGATGTTTATTAATTCTTATCTACATGACAGTCTCACAAACCATGAGTTCTACAGCACTTCAAGCTACCAAACTAAAAATGGCTCCTATCTCTTTCTCTACAAGGCCTTTTAAGGATAAACTGTCCAATTAAGAAATGACACCTGAATTATTTTTACTTTTAACCCAATAACCAACCACCTGTGGTCCGGTCCTGGTCACTGAGAATTTTAGACTTTCTGTGCTGACAGGCACTGACCCCCAAGCAAACACTGCTTGTGTTTGTGTTGTGGTTTTTAATCAAGCTCCATCGCCCAAGTCTGCCAGGAAACCAACTTCTTCACCAAAAGAAGGAGTAAAAAGAGTGGAAACACACCTGCTTAACCAAACAGCCCTGTTGATGGGGACTGTCAGTGTCCATGTTTGCAGTTGTTTGTCTCTTGCAGAGGCATCTGTCCCTGGACATTGCACTTGGGAGAACATAAGCCACATACAGGGGAGCTGAGCCTCTGATCCAGCAGCCCTGGTGACACTTCCTGAGAATTTTTTTCCCTGAGATCTCTGCATGCTATTTCAATACAGATTTACAAAACTCCCACCTTTCCGCATCACAGGGGTGTATTCGCAAAGGAAGTACTGGGTTAAACAAATTCAAAACACTGTTGTTTCTTGCATGATCAAACTCTCTATAGAACAATCAGAAGCACCACTTGGGACTGGGTTTGGTTTGATGGTTTGTTTCAATCATAAATGTCAGGTTTAATGGTCACATTCTTCTGAGATGTCTGCAGCCTTTGATGGCCACTGGCAGGTTATGCTGGGGAACCTGGTGACAAACACTGAACAAGTCCCTATGGAAGCCATGCACTGGAAATGGTTGGCGAAGAATGAGATAACTGTTGCAATGTTGCAGATGTTGCTACTGTTTAGTCCTCCTCTATGGAGTTCCCTTTCTTCATCCTTGCACCCTCCTTCCCTGAGCTTCCGGACGCCACAGAGATACCCCGGGCAGAGTCTGAACACAGCACACACCTACCGGTTATCCCGGGCACACCTCACACCCCCTGGCCACCCCGGACACACCACACACCTCCAGCCATCCACCATCCACCTCCCAGCCGTCCGGACACAGCACAGACCTCCCGGCCACGCCGGATACACCGCACACTTCAGCCCCATCCCGGTCATACCGCACACCTCCCGGTCAGCCCGGGCACACCGCACACCTCCGGCTATGCTGGGCACACCTCCAGCCATCCCGGACACAGCACACACCTCCCGGACACACCGCAAACCTCACAGGGATCCCGGACACACCGCACCCCTCCCGGCCGCCCCCGACACACTACTCACCTCCCAGGCNGTGACCATCGGCGGGCAGGTGCGGGTGCCCCAGGACGGGGAGCGGCCGCGCCCCGGGGGAGGGACTGCGGGGAGATTTGGGGGTGTCGGAGTGTGAGAGAGCACGGGCGGTGCCGAGGGCTCTGCGCGGGGCTGTGTGGTGCCAGGAGGGCGATGGCGGGGCTGTGGGGTCACTGCGCTCACAGGGGAGAGGAGCAGGGCC
>VXBB01002830.1:268909-280952 GCA_013399915.1 Illadopsis cleaveri | reverse complement strand
GGGTCAGTGGGGGTGAATGAGGAGACTGGGTTTGTGCGAGTGCCCGGGACTGGGCGGCAGGCGCGTGTGTGTGTGGGGACCTGGAAGACTCATCTGGCCCCCGTCTCCTCAGGAGGTCGGCCGCATGAAGATCGAGCTGTTCGCAGATGTTGTGCCCAAAACAGCAGAGAACTTCAGGTAACCAGCAGCTACCGTTCCTGCAGCTCGGCCCGGACTGGGACTGCAAAGGAGATTCTGTGTGGTGTCCTGGTCTCTCAGGGGACCCTGGCTGGCTGGAAGGGGTCCTCCTCTGCTTCCTCTGTGAAGCCTCCTTATTTGCTCTGTGCATTTAGAACAGGCAGTGCCTTGTGCCATGGTGGAGGTCTCCTGGCCCCCCAATTCTCCTGCCATCAACTGAGGGATGCAGCATGTGAAATCCCACTTCCATCAGAGGGATGGACATACCCTGGTCTCTGTCACAGTGCCTGCCCCACATTCACTGTCCCTTACAACTTTGGCGTTAACTTTCTGACCTCTTCACCACAAAGAGCACAGAAAATGTGGGGATCCCCAAAATATGGGGCAGGGAGAAGGAGTTTCCTGTTCCTGGTTCTCTGGGAACATCTCTGACACAATAAGGAAAATTCTGTGCACCAGTTGGTGGAGCCCTCAGAGCTGACATGCACCTAACACTCTGCTCTCTTTTTGTTTGCCAGGCAGTTTTGTACAGGTGAATTCAGGTGAGTGGATTATAATGTCCTTTAAGTGTCCCGCTGGAGAAACAGGGCTGGGTTTGGTAGAAAGGGTTTATCTTGAACTCTTGCATGTTGTACCAGTATAAAATGGAAGAGAAGTCTGCTCTGAGGAAATTGTGAAGGGCTTGAAGACTCAGAGAGATGGCAGGTTTCCCTTTTTGATGTGACTTTTTTTTGTGCCCAGGTGGCTCTAAAAAACCCTGTCTGCAAAGTCCACCTGCTCATGCTGCACATTGCAGTGGGATCCTGTGAAGATGGTGGTGTGGGTGTTGCAGGGAACAGAGTCATTTCAAGTGCAGAGCCCACTTGGGGCTTTTTTTTGCCTCCAACAGCAGCAGCTGAGAGGCTGCAGCACTTGGTTGTATTTCGAGGCAGCTGCTAATGTATAAGGCCACCCTTTGGGACTCTGAATTGCTGGGGGAATTTTGTGTTGGGATATCCAGTAGGTTGCAGTAATTCTCCTTTTCACTTCCTTACAGGAAAGATGGTGTCCCCATAGGTTATAAAGGCAGCACCTTCCACAGGTAAATCATCAGCTGTTGTTTAGACACTGAATAGCAGCCTGAGGCATATGGGGTTTTGTGTGTGACCTGCCTTGAGCTATAAGTGGTGTTGGGAACATTTGTGGATCATGGGTGATGTAATTCTGTGGCTTTGGGGGACCGGGAGATGCTGTTCTCCCCACTGGGAGGAGCCCCCTGTTTCTGGTGTGCCACATCAGATACAGCATCTGTCACCTGATCACTACCCCTGGTCAAAAGCAAGGAGTCCTAAATGACCTCATATCAACCACTAATTAATATTTGTTGGAGGTTTTAGGCTGCAGCATTCACAGACTGTTAACTTCTGATGCACAGCAAGGCAGAACCCCTTTTCACCTTACACACTGAGCTTCTTGAGGCCTTTTGGCCACTGATAACTAAGTGTTGTTTTATTTCTTTAGGGTAATAAAGGATTTCATGATCCAAGGAGGTGACTTCGTAAATGTATGTACTCCTGTACTCTTTTTGTCCTTTTCTTCTTTTTCCTCTTTTCCTCTATAACATGCTGCTGTTCCCAAGGGTCTGTGCTGATTTGTGGGATCTCTTTTCTTTTTTGAGGTATTCAGTAATAACTGGAGGTGTCCTCATAGCATTGCTGCTGTCTTAACTGCAACAGGCAATAAACCACTTGAAAACAAATCTCGAGCCTTGGGTGAACACACATTCTTTCCAAAATATTTTCTCTCTACAATAGCCTGGCCTACAATAGTCTCTCTACAAAACCCTGTAAGATTTCAAAACATGAAAAAAAATTTTGTCCTGTTTTCCTTCCCCCTTCTGTTGTCCTCCTCCAGACAAAAATCTCTGTGAATTTCAATTCACACTGTAGATAGACCCTAAGCACAGAACCCAGTGTGTAATGTAAGAGGTCATTTAAATCAAAACTAGCCTTTTTTTTACTAAATTGTCTCAAAATGGAAAAGACTTTGCTCCCACAATGGTGGTCATGCTCTGACATGGAGATAAGCAGAATGTATGGTAAGACTGAATGGCCACAGGATCTTTTGACCATTCTAGGACCCAGTAAAATTATTTTATTTTTGGAAGTGTGTCAAAATATGAGGGAAGCTATAAAGCTTTTTTAATATAAAACTTGGTTGCATGAAAGTCTCTGAGAGAAATGGCCACACAGCAGGAAGTTCAGCAACACCAGACTCTGGAGTAGTTGCTAATTGTGACACTGCTCAGATGTCCCAGTGCACTGTATTACTTCCACTGTGTCTCAACAAGCTTTACAGGTTGCTGCAGTATTTGGAATTTATATGTTATGTTTATTACAAAGCCCCTTGGGGAGTAAGGACAGTCACACTGACCCTTGAGACAGGGTGCAAGTTTCTGTCTCAGAGCCAACAGTTTAAGTAAACTGCAGAGAGCAGGAGGAAAACAAACAAGGGCTTGGCAGGTAGAGCAAAAGATGTGGAGCTGCATGTGGTATATTACTGACATCTTACTGTTCTGTTAGGTTTGGCCTAATAAAGATCATGTATGTTAATCAGGCAGTGAAGTGGACGAGTTGCAGCAAGGCAGAAGAAATGGGTCTGAAGTGACACAGAAAGGGAAGCTCAACACAGAAATGGAATTAACTGTCAGGATAGTGAATTTAAGTGGCTGTACCAGGGATACCCATTTCCATTGCTTCTGCAGCTTTCCCTGGAGGGTTCCTCACTTTCCTCACTGCAGCATCTTTAAGGACCTTGTTGAAGGGTCCCTGAGCAGCCCTTTTGTCATCATACAAGAACATCCCTGCAAGGGTGCACCCAAGGGCAGGGTGGCCTTTCAGCAGTCCCTCAATGTGTCTGATGATGTGAGCCATCTGCCAGGCTTCTGCAGAGTTCTGCACTTGTGGGCAGAGTTCAGAACCTGCAACCTGTAGCTGTCACAGCCCCTGCTGCTTTCACTGTAAGTGTCCTGAGGTCTGAGTGCTTGGGCTTGTAGTTAAGCACAGGATGTCTGGACTTAGCAGAAAGTACAGCACAAACTAGAAAATCTTTATTTTAGAAACTGTCCTTGCAGAACAGATTGCTTTCCTGTTTCTGCTAAAGTCACAGAAAATAAGGAAAAATACATAAACCCACCGTAAGCCAACTTTTGCCATGCAACCACTTCTGCTTTCTTTGTCACACCAGCCCATACTTCTGTGTCTCCTCCTTTTTCCCTTCCAAGTCCTGGTTGGTCTGTACCAAGCAATCTGTAGCCTCCACTTTGCTCTGGGAGCCTTGGACTTAAACTTACCATCTGCATGGGCTTCTGCCAACATATGAGTGGTGAACAATAAACTGTAGTTAGCAACCAGTTGCTGTTCTTGTTCAGAAATGAAACACTGAATGTGTTCACTGCTGGTGTATGTAAATGGCAGTACAACATCCATTTTGCCCTTTCCTCTTGCTTGGAGATTTTAAATTAATTTTTAAATTGAATTGTTGTGCTGTGGCTGACTGGGTACCTCTCTCACACAGGGAGATGGCACTGGAGTAGCCAGTATATATAGGGGTCCTTTTGCAGATGAAAACTTCAAGCTGAAACACTCTGCTCCCGGCCTGCTTTCTATGGTGAGTATGAAATAATGACATTACAGACTAAAAAGCTTTTGGTACTTTCTCTGTGCCCTTTTCCTAAGTGTGTACAGTATTTGCTGGACAACAGAATCTCTGCCTTTGGGTACAAGGTCTGCTTTGTAACTACTAATCAGGCAGCTACTTATGGGTTAATATATTGAGTAATACAATAGTCCTGATCCTGCAGCATCCTTTCTTTGCTGCCTGTTGGAGTCCTGGGACAGGCTTGGCTTGGTTGCTTTCAGAAGAGCTTAATCCTTACAGTTTTCATACAGTGGTGAGTTGGTGGTG
Organism: Illadopsis cleaveri; assembly: GCA_013399915.1. Lineage (NCBI taxonomy): Eukaryota > Metazoa > Chordata > Aves > Passeriformes > Timaliidae > Illadopsis > Illadopsis cleaveri. The sequence continues at coordinate 276,830 of VXBB01002830.1, read as the reverse complement.
TTTTCTTCTTTCCTGATACTGTTATCAAACACTGACCTTGGCAAGGATGAAACAGAGAGATTTGGGAGTTCCAAAGCCACAGCAGTGTCACTGTGGTATCTTTTAAAACAGACCTTCCTATTCAACATAGTAGGAGAAACTGCAACCATTGCACATTGTCTGGTAGGAACAATACCCTGACTTTTGGAACAGAAAGCAAATGGAGCCAGTGCTTCAGTATTCCTGTCCACAGCTGCTTCTTCCCCAGCTCTTTCAGCTGCTCTGCCCTTAAAACCACTTGCTTAGAACATTTCATCATTTGGGTTAGTTGTTCATTCATATTGAAAATATGGCCCAAGAAGATGGCATAGCTAAGCAGCTACTGTAGTGTGGTGTGAGAGAAGGGATTCACTCCAGTATTGCCAGCTTTGTGTTAAAAGTGGCATTGCTCTGAAGTCATTATACTGGGTCAAACCATGGATCTCAGCTGGATCCTTTTGAAGCTGGCTAGCATTAACTAGAAAGCCAAAATGACCCTGTCCTTTGCAGTCCTGCAGCTGCAGAACTTGACCAGTTCACTCATCAGGACAGAAACTTGCTTTAGTAGCTCCTGGTTATCAATATCACAAGTGGCCTTCAGTGCTGTGGAGATGTTTTCTTAACAGAGTGCAAATGCTCTGGGTTTTGTTCTTGCTTATGAATAAAATTTCACATCTGTGAGCCCTGTGCCAATACAGTTGTTATTTTCTCATCGTGATCATTGAAAATTTTTTATTTTTATTCTGAGGAAACCTCCCAAAAACCCAGAAATCAGCTGGGTTTTTTCTTGCCCTGGTTTCTGGCGTTCAGTTTGCCTCAGGGTAATGCTGCAGCCAATAAATACTTGTCACCAGAAAGTTCACACTCTTTTTCTCAGGAGTGTGCTCTGGAGCCTGGACTTTGGCACAGCCTTGTATTGAACACACCTTTGTAGAAGTAGAATAAATAGTTGGTGATGTGGCTCTTGTGCATTCTGGTGTGGTGAGAGGTGGTGACATGCTACATCCCAGCACAGGGTGCTCTCCTGCAGATGTGTATCTTGTTTCCTTTGGTTTGTCTAGCAATAAGCTAAAAATAAGATAAGTGTAGAGCAACACCTCTTCTTTATGTGTCTGCCTTCAGTTCTGGCCAGTGTGAAATTGTACATTTGTTGTATCTTGTCATTCTCAACCCCCAGGCAAACAGTGGGCCGAGCACCAACGGCTGCCAGTTCTTCATCACGTGCTCCAAGTGTGACTGGCTGGATGGGAAACACGTTGTGTTTGGTGAGTACCTGCAGTAAAAGTCCTGGAGTGCCAGCTCACAAACATCCCTGCAGGGCTGCTGTTAAAATAAATAGTGAGAATTAGAATCTTCTGCACTGGGAGAAGCCCAGAGGGATCATCAAGACCGACTTCTGACCCTGCACAGGACACCCCAACAATCCCACCCTGTGCCTGAGAACATTGTTGAAATTCTCCTGGAGCTCTGGCAGCCTTGGGGCTGTGATCATTCCCTGGGGAGCCTCATTCCCTGGGCAGTGCTCAACCACCTCTGGGTATGGACTGCCCATTCTTCCCTCCTTGCTTGTGCTACCTGAGGGATCTCACAAGCTGGTACTGTGACGGATCACTGTTGAAATGAATCATTTTTTCACAGGTTAGCTTTAATCCAGATCAGTGTTCAGTGTACTGCATTTGTACACAAATCCTTGTGCCAGTGCAGAAGGCACAGATGAGTGGAAGGATTCCTTTCTTCTCCACTATCAGAGAGGGCTGAGCTTTCATCAGAGTTTTGGACAGTAAATCTGTGAAATCATATCTGCTAACTTGTATTTACTGCTGGTTGAACTGTAGGAGTTCCAGGCCAGTCTTAAGCTGGTGGTCTCTACACACACCACCCCTGTGATGGGAAAAGGCACTTAATCTGTGCTGAATGTGGAGAATGTTTGAAGAGGGATTGTTTCCTTTATGAGTTTAGAGACCAGTAAGAAACCCTGAAGTGCCCAATAACTACACACTGCACAGAGCTTTTCAGGAAGGACAAAAATGCATGTACCTGTGATGAGTAGGGGGGAGCAAAGGTTAAAAACAGCCATATTGAAGTGGATAAATTTTCTCATTCTAGGTAAAATTGTCGATGGGCTGTTGGTCATGAGAAAAATTGAAGTAAGTTTGAATATGTGAAGTTTGAATATGACATCCCTGTGAATGTCTGCATTGGAAAGTCATGTATAGGATTAAGCAGAGTTGTCCTGTTCTCTCCTGCTGTCTGTTTACAGGATCCCAGGGAATAGCAGTGTTGATAACTGGTATTATTATTGGTTGTCATCATTATAATGTAGCAGGAAATCTGTTGGGGCACAGGCTGTCATATGAGTTGGCTTTGGAAATGCTGGGATCTTGTGACTGATGGTCTTTGAGCGGGGATTGCGTTCTTGGCTTTATTTGCTTTGCATTTGTTCAGGAGGCTGAATTAAAAAGTTGTTCCATCAGCAGCTCAGACAAGAGCATAAAGCATCTCACTTCTTTGCCATTGCCTGGGATTATTCAGTGGATGCAAAATCATCAGTTCTGCTGATCCATGATCATCATGTTTAATAAGAAAAATTGAACTAATCTCCTGATGGGCTTCCAGGAGCTGAAGATAAATGCAGTCCAGGTGATGATTGCTGCCAACATCAGGCCTGGGTGTCATGGCAGGATAATGAGTAGATTTAACAAATAGCAGCAAGTTCTCTGAGACAGCCAGCATTGACTCCATGACACACATGGGATAATGTGCATAAGGGCCTCTAATCTAGAAAGCAGGGCAAACACAGAGCTGTGGGGCTTTGAGAAAAGGTCATATGGAAGATGTACAGCTGGAGGTATAATCTGCTGGAGGGTTCTGGTGAGCCTGCTGTGGGTATCAGTGCAGTGAGACCAAAGTAAAGAAAATTAGAGATTCAGAGGACAGCTGAGTCCAGCACATCAGGAGGTTCAGAATGAGGGTTGCTTTGCCACTGTCTCTTTCCTTTCTGTATGAACACAAGTTTGTTTTGCTTGTGGCAGCTGCTTTTAGTATCAAAGCCAGAGCAGCCTCAAGTATCTCCATGAGGAGCTCTGTTCCTCCCCTCCAGTTCAAAGGACCAGCCTCTGGTCTGTGTCCCAAACCTCTGCTCACAGAGAGAATGCACCAGCTTATTGCTGAGCCTGTTGCCAAACGTGTAATGGTGCTTTTCTGTTCCTCTGAGCTGTGTCTGGAATTCCCTCTTCCTCATGTTACAGAGATATCTCTTAGCCAGTCTTCCAGTACCTGTCACTGCCTGGGTTTTCTGTGCTTTTATAAGTTTTAATGTTCTGTATTTGTTTGTTCCCAGAATGTGCCTACGGGTCCCAATAACAAACCCAAATTGCCAGTTGTGATCTCTCAGTGTGGGGAAATGTGAAACAATGCTAGAGCAATGTGGTAAGTCTCAGTCTTCACAGGCACAGCACCATGAACTCTGGGCTGCTCTGCTTCTTACTTTTCTCTTGATTTATTTTCACATTCCTTTGAACCTGCAGAGAGCTGCCTTAGCTCAGGGAAACACCAGAAAGTGCTTCTTTAACAGCATTTGTTTTTTGCCAGCTTCCCTCCAAGCTGCACAAACACCAGAGGCAGCACAGCAGGGATAAGATTTTGCAGGTGCAGTCGAGGGGAAGATGGGTCTGTGGGAGCTTTTTCTTGGATTGGGTTAGGCTGCCTTGAAGCCTCAGTTCTAGAAAGTGGATGAAAGGGAACTGCAGCAGTAATCCATCTGGCATTACCCAGGCAGTCTAGTTGGTGGGAGGCCTCACTTTGACCCGCAGATTGGAGAACTTTTCAACAGCTCCAAAAAGCAAAGTATCCATGGGTGGGACAGGCAGGGATCAAGAAAAGGAGAACAGAAAGGGAGGACTTGAGCCTCCTTGCTCAGTACAGCTGTAGCACTGACACCACTGGAGGAGCAAGGAATTACCATTTTACATAGTCTTACCTTAACTTGAAAAAAGTACCACTGGCCTTATCTGAAGGGATGTTTCCACCATTTACTGTTCTTCAGGCTTCATTTTGGTTAAACCAATAGTCTCAGGCTAACAAACACTATTCTGTTTCCATTTGTCTGCTCACCTTACTGTAGAAACCACAGGTATTTAAACAAATCTGTCTAGATTTCAGTGTGTTGGGCTGCAGCTTGTCAAAAATCAGCTCTATTAGCCTTTTAGTTGCTGATTTTTTTCCAGATTTCATGAGGCAGCTCTCACAAAAGCACATACTCACAATTTTTGACCTTCCATTAAATGATACCCAAAGGCAACTGGATTTACCCACCATGTTCCTTCTTTTGTAATGAAGTCTTAGAGACCTGCAGCACTTCAGACTCTTGGGAGTTATCATTCTTCCATTCCCCTGACACTTCTGGTGGCATTTACAGGCTTTTGGAAAAAAGCCTGCTAGCAGGGCTGTCCCTTTCTTGCAGAGCTGTGCTGAAGGGTTGGGTCTCCTTTAAGGGTTGTCCTCAGGCCCAGCCTTTCTTATCATTTTAGTTTGGAGTACAGGATCTCTGGCCAATGCCCAGCTTGAGCCTGGAAGCTGGTGCCACCTTACTTATTTCCTGGGCAGGTCTTAGGAACAGCCTTGCTGCACCCTCATGTCTCTCATCTGACTGGGGATGAGAACAGCTTTTGCACTGCCTGATGTCAGACAGCCACATCAGCTACTTGTCAAGATCCTTGAAAATCAGCTGGGCTGAGGGGTGGTCGCTTTTAACTTCTGAACATCTGAAGTAGATGAGGTTGCCTGGCAGGCAGGCCCAGGAGGACTCCTGAGTTGTCTGGATGATGAGAGCTGGTGTGTGTAGCACACTTAAAATATCTGTGTGGCCCCCAGTGTCACTGCACAGCCTGGCTGTTGTAGGATCTGTTGGGAGTGGCTGTCCAGCAGTTCAGACCTGTTTCTTCTTCCTTTCAGTGTTCCTTTACTGGTGATTAGACCTGTGCTGGCTCCATGCAATTCCAATTCCAGTCAGCTCACCCACTGCCCCAGACTTCTCCATAGGCCAGATCCATGCTCTTGAGGTTCTCCTGAATTTATTTTTTTTAGCATTTTGAAATGTAAATAAAGAATTTTTTTTAAAAACATGTGCAGTGCACTTCAATTAACATTTGTGGGAGTGGATTCTTCTCCAGATGAGAAGGGCTGTAACACCTTCAACAACATGTGTTATCCCTGGCTGGTTCAGTCAGGAACATTTACTGCATGAGAGAAAGAAGGGCTGAAAGGAGCTTGGCAGAGCTGTGCTGCACCAGCTCTTTCACTTGGCAGGTAACTGTGACTGCCTGGCTGGCAGAAAGGTTCTTGGCATCTTGGGAATCTCCAGAACCTTTGTGTGTACAGCTGTACTGGGGCATGAGGAATTGGTGTAGCACAGATTCCATCGCTGTGAGTGCTGGGCTCTCAGAGTTCTGGTGTAAACAAGTGTCTTTCAGCCTTCCCCTGGCACCTGCTGGCACCAGGCCATTGAGCTGTTGTGTGCCATGTGTTGGATGAGAGATTCACCTGGGTACTTACAAGGGTGTTGGAGCAGGCCTGTCATCTGGGAAACACACAATGGTGATCCTGTAGGGGTGGAATTGGGGCTGCTTGTCCTGTGTAGTGAGGAGAGAGCAGCTGAGGCTGCCTCTCTTCTCCCAGAACAGGGCTGGGAGCTCATCCACATGGCACAGCACCCTGCACAGGGCTGGGTTTCCAGCAGGAGCTTCTCATCCAGCTGTTTAGAGGTAAAGGACCTGTTTAAAGTTAGGACAGAGTCTGTTCTGTCACATGCAGGTGCTTTATCCCATGCAGAGAGATCCCATCCCTCTGTGGGCCAGCAGCTGTAGGGTACACTCCCTGCCTGAGCTGGAGGAAGCTCCCACAGGTTTGGCTATGCTCTTTTCTCACATGGCTCTTGGAAATCCTGAATCCAGCAGGCTCTGGCTGTCAGGATCCCTGTATTCTCATTCCTGGGATTGCACAGCAGCTGAGGACACTCACTTCTCTCCAGCCTGAGGCATGTCACTTTGTACCTGCAGAACATCAGGTGATAAAGAAGCACAGACACCCCAGTCCTTTCTTCCCCAGCCCCACAAATGCTTTGCAGAGGGCTCTCCTGTGAGAGGAGGGTTGAAGATTCTCAACAGGCTGGCTCAGGTACCTCAGGGAGCTGTGCCTGGCAGTGCTGTGCTGAGGGTTGCACTTCTGGCTGCTGGCACCCAAATTCACCATTTTTTCACCAGGGAAACCAGTTTATTTCTGGTCCAAGCTTAGCAGCAGCTTTTCAGCCTAATGCATTTATATCACTGCCATCAACTGGTCTCACTGCATACAGGGGTCACAGAGCTTCCCCAGATTAATTAAGAGTGGCAAATCCATTACTACCTCTTTGTTGTTACAATGGCTAATTACATCCCATCATACTTCCCTTCTACATGGGATGTGCAGGGTTCCAGATTTCCAGCTTGTGTGCCTTGTTCCTTACCTGCTGGCTGAAAGTCTTCTCAAAGACCCCATTTTTTGGTTTAATTCCCCCATGATGATGTCACCCTTGTGTTGTATGTAGCAAATCCTGGAATGTCCTGCAGAGGAGATGATGGAGCTCCTCTCAGCTCCAGCATCTTCCTCCAGCTGTGGATGCTACAGCTGGAGATAGTGTTTCTGGTGCCCTGTGCATTTCCCTGAGGGTCTGAGTTGCCTCTGGACCCCACAGTGTTGCCCCCAAAGACATTGTTGGGGCCCACAGTTTCAGCTGTAGGTGCATGGCCCTGACATCCCCACAGATTTCCTCCCAGAGCTGGAGTTTTCTCCACCATTTTCTCCCTCAGGGGTCGCTGCCCGCTGTATTCCCTAATTCCCATTCTACTGTAAGATTATTTTTCAGGTGACTCACTAAGCAGCATCCAATTTTGACATCATTGTAGCTTCTTTATCCAGGTCATCATCCTGGTGCAGATCCTTGTGGGACTGTGTTACTGTTTTCAAGCCCTTCCCTTCATTGACTGAGTTGAAGATCAGGTGGAAGAGTTCCCAAGAGAGCTGGATGAGACCAGTGTTCCTAACGGGTTGATGTGGTGGGTTGACCTTGGCCTCATTGGAGTCCCTCACCTGGCCAGGGTGGGATGTGGGGAGCTGGGATGGTGAACTGGACACTGATTTGTGTGCAATGCTGAAAGGGCTGATCCCAAGGGGACACATGTTGGTTGTAAAAACGGTGGAGTGGTGGGTCATCTCCCAGAGACCTGGGTGGTTGCTGATGACCTTTCCCTCCTCTTACATCAGGCAAATGCCACAGCCAAGGCAGGGCTAGGAATCCGTGGCCACCAACCACATTTTTCAAGTGCCTAAGGGAAATGAATTAATTGCTGGACAAGGACAGGGTTTTCCTCTGGACCTTCCCTCTGGGGAATCCAGCAAGAGATATCAGGTATCTCCAGGCTGCTGTACGGTGAAGACGTAGGGATAAAGGAGGGAAAGAGGAGCTGAGAGGTGGTGGTTGGAGAACGGCTCCAGCGGGGTAAAGGACCCAGCAGTGATGCTTTCCCGACAGTAGAAGGGCTCAGGGTGAGGAGCTCCCGCCGCCCCTCCGGGAAGGGAAGGATGGGACACTTAGGGAAAAGCTGATTGCCCGCGGGTCAGCCCAGTGCTGTAGCTGCATGTGCAACGTGGATTAGGGAGCCAACACGGCTCCCAGTCCGTCATTTCCCGCTGGTATTTAACGCTCCCGGGCCCTCTCTGGCAGTCACTAAGGGGAGCGGGGCCGCCCGCAGGCTGGCCGTGCCCCGGCCGGCGGAAGCGGGGCCGTGCGCGCTGTGGGACAGCGGCCGCCGCCACATGGTCGCGCGCACTTCCCCGATCGTGCCCGTTGGGGGCGGGAGCAGCGGCC
>VXBB01002830.1:246975-268384 GCA_013399915.1 Illadopsis cleaveri | reverse complement strand
CTTTCTCCACCCCGCGGTTTCTGACCCGCCTGGTTGGCTTTTGAGTCTTCAACAGCCCTGCTCTAGAAGCGAGTCTTATTTCCACGATGATGTGCCTTACATTATGGTCCTTTTATGGTGTTTGGGGTTGGTTTTTTTTTCCCTCTTAAGGATATAAAAGTATGCTGGCTGTCAGCACACACAGTATTTGTTTAAACTCCTGCGTGAAGTTCAGTCAATGCAAGCAAAAATTGCTTTGAGCACTTGGTAGTTCAAACACTCTCTAATGAGGGCATCTTTAACATGTGGGAAAACGAGCAAAAGGAGCACAATTCACACGGTCTGGTGCCACACTGAAGTATATGGACAGGTCTCGTGAAACAAGTGCCTAGAAGATTCTTTTTGTGATAGTAGTTGATGTGAAAGAATAATTTGAGTGCTTCGGGAGTTGTGTAAATACCTAAAGTAGGCCTGTCAGGCAGAGGAAGTGCTCTGCAAACAAGTTTTTAAAAAAACGGGCAATTCTTGGCCCCATTGTTTGGAGGGGCCTCCCTGGAGTGTTGCCAGAGCTGTTTCCCTTAATTCCTGGTAGTTTTACTCAGAATGTGTCTGAAAACTGGGGAATCTTCCTTTAGGGCAGCAAGTGCAGTGTTATTATTGGACTTTGTGTTTATGTTTGGTTCAAACGCTGCTTTTTTGAGCTGTTACTCTGTGAGTGAACTAGTCTGAATTGTGTGTCAAGCTCCTGAATTGGTTTTGTGGCTGCAGCTTTACAAACTTGCCTCCCAGTCTGCCCAGTTTGCATTGTTCACACCATGCCTCAGCTCCCGGTGTTGTGCAGTCATCAGTGCTGGGAGCTGTCGTGTCTCTGGCCTTGGAAACGCCTCCCAAGTCCCAGCCACAAACCCCACCTCGAGGGAAGGCTTTTCCTGTTCCCTCAGTAGTGAAAATGTTCTGTGATGTCAGTCAAGCAAGGAAGCAGCAGCAGCTAGTTGAGACATCCAAGCAGCTTCCCCAGTCATTACTTTGGCAGCTGTTAAATCCCTGAGGTTGCCATTTGTAATGAGAAACGCAGCATGATCTCGTATTATCAAGAGATTAGAGCCTGGTAACTGAAGGGGAGGACATTTCCTCAGCTCTGGAATCTTTGCCTGGCTGCAGGGAAGCTGTGCCAGGAGCTCCTGCCCTTGCATGGCTCTGGTTTACCCTGGTCTGCTTTCAGATAAAATGAGGCTTCAGAACTGAATGGAGCTTTGATGTAGGTGCACGCTCACTTAAAGCATTTTTTTTGTGTGTTTTTAATGTTAGAAGTGTGATTCTGTTCCAAAATAGGAAGGAGTTTGAATTCTGGGTCTTTGATGGTTGTTTCTCGTATTTGGCAAAATCACAAGTAGATGTGCAAAAGCCACTGGCTTGGTCTGTACCATGACTGGAGCTGCACTGACTGGCCTGGTGTCTGGTGCCCTGCTGGACTTGGCATCTACTTGTCTGTTTCCCTTTTTCTAATATACTTCTGTGGATAAAAGATGTGAATGGAAGAGTGGAGTAGTGCAAAGATCAGCTAAATGATTTGTTCAGCCTTCAGAATGGGTGTTTCTCTTGTACCCTTCCAAATGTTCTTTGAAACAGTGATGGTCCTGCTGTTCTATCATCCACATGACAGCATGCTGGCTTCTTCCAGATGTGTTTGCTGGAAAACAGCATTGGGAGTGGTGTGGCCAGTGGTGTGAGGCTGTAAAATGGCCTGGTGTGTTTTTCACTTGGCTCAGTGAGCTCTGTGTGACCCAGTCAGTTGTCAGGCCAAAACTCTGATGTCCTTTTGAGTGGAAACTGCTTTGCAAAAGGATTTTAAAAACAAGTATCTGGTCTGGTCATCCAAAATTGAACTTGGGCAAAAGTACAAGGCTTCCACGCTTGTGGAGCACTTCCCACCACTGTTCTTCAGGTGAGGATGAAGGAAGGTGCTCAGCATTTTTACTAGAAAGATGTTGTGAAGGTTTTTAGCATTTTGGACATTGTGTTTTGAAGAAGAGTCTTTTCAGCTTTGGCTTTGCAAGGGCTGCTGGTGCTGCATCCTGGGGCTTTGGAGATGAGATCAGAATGGCTCTGCTCTGCTGCCTTTTCCCAGTAACCTTTGAGGGCTGTAGGCATCAATTTCAGTAGGAAACAAGGGGACTTATTTTTACTGGTGATGTCTGCAGAATAGCTGTAGGTTGGATGGAGTTTCTGGAAGAAGTTTAATTGTCAATTCTCACTTTTTAAAGCCAGGGGTGAGGAGCATGTGGCTTTATCTTACTAAAAAGTGACCCAAGTATTCTGTTACTACTAGCTGTGAGCACTCCAGGTCAGAGCATGTGTTCACACAAGCTGATGTCCTTAACCAGTCATTCTAGGAAATAAAAGCCACTTTGCTGTTGTTTCAAACAGTTCCATGCAGAAATGAAACTGAACACTGCAGGTGAGGATGGCTTGGTGTGGTGGGAGCTGGGATGTCCATGCCTCAGGAGTGGGGGAGATATAACCAGCACAGGGGTATCTCAGTTGTACACATCCAGAGCAGGATAGAAACTTCTCACTGCAGCTGGTACTGAGCTGTGGTTGTCTGGGCTCATGGCAGTTGTGGAAGCTCTGCCAGGGTCATGCTGAGGGGTGGGTGCTCTTGGGTCCTTATAGACACACACCTGAGCTGTTTTCTGTTTCCCGAGAGGGGAGACCAAGGCTTGACTGACTGTGCTGCCTTCACGGGCAGCTGGTGTTGCTGTTCCTCAGGTGAGTGGAACATTGAGGCTGAGAGGAAGTGAGTGAGGCTCCAGTGGCAAGGGCAGAGCTGCTTCCAAAAGCTGCATTAGGCAGTGTCCCACACAGCACTGCTGGGCAGGAGGGAGTGGTCACTGTCAGGTGTTCAGACATCTCTGTTAAAGGGGTGTGAGGGATAGGGGGGTGTGCAGCAGTGAGGAGGAATGTGCCTTACTGAACCTTCAGCATGTGCTTTGCACTTTGTGTAAGCTGCCTGCTGATGTCTTTCCTACACACAGTAAGCTGATAGGAACTATTTGAGAGCAGGTTGAGGAGTAATGCTCAAAACCTCTGATGATAGATCTGCATTTTGGCTCTGTACCAAACAACTGAATTTTTAATTTACTGTGCATTTTATTAATGAATGTCAATATCCTGTTGTCTTGCAGGAATGACACCAAGGAAGATGTGTTCGTCCATCAGGTAAGATTTCCTTGAAAGTGAAACATTCCCTCTCAGAAATTGACTGTGCCTGACCCATTGAAATAGGATTGAAGTTGTGGGAGAGCCTTGCATTTTCACTGTTGCTTGAACACAAACAACTGATTCCTGGTTGCATTGCAAGTAGAGCCTGTTTGCACTTGGGGGTTTTGTACATTGGCTGAGTGGGCTGATGGTGTACAGTGATGGGAACTGCACTGGCTGCCACCACGGGCTTGAGGATAACTGCTTGGGGTCCTGTCATCTTGTGGATTCATACAGGGGTTAAGTAAGAATCTGGAAATAAATTAAAAGCTTGCAGCAGGGAGAGAAATTAATTTAACTGAGGGATGAAGTGGCAATGAAGCTCTTTTTTTTCTTAGGCAAAATTATAGATTTTACTGCTCTAGGCTTTCAGTGAAGGTATACAAACATTTTAGTAGGGGCTTTTCAATTTAACTGATATGTATCCTTAGATATAATGTATGGCCAACAGGTAAGCCTCTGGAAAATAGCCCAAGACTGCTCACCACACCTGTCTTACCTCATGGAGGAGGTTTGCCTTAGTTTAGTTCTTTGTCTGAATTGCAAGGCTTGTGATCAGCGATTTGCTTTTTGCCCTTTCTGGCTCAGGATCTTGTTAGTAAGCAGGCCACAATTCTTAGTGGAGCCTGGTTTACTTCTGGCATTTAGGAGTCCATGGGTCATTCTTTTGTCTCAAGTTAGGGATATGCTGCTGATGTTAACACAAAGGAAGGGAAGAGCAATGCCTGGGAAGTGTTTTGTGGTTTTAATTTCTCTGCTTCTTGCTTTTTCTTTGTTTGAATTACCAGCTTTTAGAGGCACTGGTTTGTGAGAGGTTATGCATACACTGAGGGGAAGCTTTCAGACCAAGTTGGCTAGTAGGGTCACTTGTAAGTGACCTTGACTTACTGGTTGTGTTACAGGACTTGTCATGTAGTGACTGTCCGTGTTTCTGAAATAACAGTTTGGTAATGATTTTAGTGTAATATTTTTTACAATAAAACAGTTATAGGGCTCTAATCTGAGAGAAATCAGGTTGTTTGAGAAGTTCTAGCTGTGTTTGCTTTTCTCCATCCCTGTTACGTAGCTCAGGTATCACAAAGAGCTGTTGGACTGGCTGCTGTTGTAATAAGGCTTTCCTTTAAGTTACTGAGACTTGTGGGCATGTTTTTCCATTGATTTTGTTCCATTTAGGGAAAAAAATCTAATCAAATTGTGTGGCAGGTATTTATGTTAAAGTTATTACACTTTTATTGCCCTTCAGTTAAAGTGTTTGATAAGCAGAACATGGCTGGGCATGGTGTGTATTGAGTATTAATTTGTCTGTCAAAGGTATCAGCCAGTACTGCAGAGCACCAAAAACTGAGTCTGTTCTAGTAATGTTGTTTGACAGGTGGCCACTGATAGAGGATTGTCTGGTGCTGACACCTGGAAGAGGCAGGTTAAGGAGATCTCTTGATACCTGGCCATTTTTATGTTTATAGGGTATGGAACACAGAAGCTGCTGTGTCCTGTGGTGTGTGGGAAATAACGGAGGGCTGGAAATGCAAGAGGGTGATTGGAAAGGCTGATATGTTGGTGTATAGGCTTCAGAGGAAAGTAAAACTGTTATAGTGATGTTGGATCTTAAACTCTGATTAGGAATCCTTTAGCCACTGTGTGGTGTGGGAGTTTTCCTCTTTGTTTTCAAATGGCCTTTTTAGCCAGCAGACAGGGTGTTGACAGGTGCTTCCAGTTAATAATAAAGCTGTTGCACATTTCAAATAGTCCAGAATGTAATACAGGTACATTTTATGACTTCCTGGATTTTCCCAATGATTCAATTCCTTTTTCAGGAATACAGGTCTTTCTCCTAAGAGAAACAAATTGAGTATTTAGTAATCTTAAAAAAAAAAAAAAATCTTCCTATTGTATTCTTACCCTGTGCCTGCCCTGTTGTGTTGTCAGACTGCCATAAAGAAGAATAACCCCAGGAAGTACCTCCGCAGCGTAGGAGATGGAGAGACCGTGGAGTTTGATGTGGTTGAGGGAGAAAAGGTAAACACAACTCTCGGGTGTCAGAGCACATGGAAAACTCAGACTGCAGGCTTTGCTGTGGTGCCTGTGGTTTGAGTTGATGCCTGATGACATCCAAGGAGGTGAATGGTTTTTCATTTCTTCACAATGTGGATGTAAATCCTTGCTCAGTGTAGACTGTTGTGCTGTAGCTGGTGGGATGGTGGCTGTTTCCCCTAATGCTGTTTCCACTCCTTAGGGTGCGGAGGCAGCCAATGTCACAGGACCTGGTGGAGTTCCAGTGCAGGGCAGTAAATACGCAGCAGATCGTAACCATTACAGACGATATCCACGTCGTAGGGGTCCTCCACGCAACTACCAGCAAAACTACCAGAACAGTGAGAGTGGGGAAAAGAACGAAGGAGCAGAGAACATCCCAGAAGGCCAAGCCCAGCAACGCCGTCCCTATCGCAGGCGGCGGTACCCACCTTACTATATGCGTAGGCCCTACGGGCGTCGTCCACAGTACACCAACCCTCCCGTGCAGGGAGAGATAGTGGAGGTAACACTGGCCTGGCACGTGATGCTAAACGGGCTTGGTTGCTTTGGAGCAGGGTGATGGGATGCAGCTTTTGACGCTTCTTGTAGGTACTCCAGATGATTTTGGTAAGGTTTGGCAGTAATGTGAAATGTAGTAGCTCGAGGTCTTCATGTTACAGCTTCTAAAAACCAGAGTGTTTCAATCTGTGTGATTTACTGAAGGATTCTCTGTCGTGTGCACACCTGTTCTCTAGGACTGCTGTTCACCTTGACTGAACTGCGAGTCTTCCAGCTCCTTTCTCACAGCGTGACAAGCTGTGGAGTTAGCACCTTTCTGGTTGGGGCTGAGGGGGTCTGTGGCCTGATGTCTTGCAGGGTGCTGACAACCAGGGTGCAGGAGACGGCAGACCAGTCAGGCAAAACATGTACCGGGGTTACAGACCACGATTTCGCAGGTATGCTGCAATGAGCTGCTGGCTTTAGCCTGGTTCAGCAGCAGAGCCAGGACACGACGATGCTCAGGTGCTGCATGGTTAAAGCCTAGCTTGACTTTCAGGGGTCCTCCTCGTCAAAGACAGCCTAGAGAGGATGGAAACGAAGAAGACAAAGAGAACCAAGGGGATGAAACCCAAAGTCAGCAGCCACCTCAACGTCGGTACCGCCGTAACTTCAACTACCGACGCAGACGCCCAGAGAACCCTAAACCACAAGATGGCAAAGAGACGAAGACAGCCGAACCACCAGCTGAGAACACGTCCGCTCCCGAGGCTGAGCAGGGCGGGGCTGAGTAAATACCGGCTTAACATCTCTACCATCATCCGGGTGCGTGCCCAGGGGCCTGGGGCTGCCCTTTGCTCACTCGTTCTTTTGGTGCTTTTCATTTGTGCCTTATGACCTTTGGGCTCTTCGTGTCTTCTTCTGTGTCTGCAGAACCCAACTGCCAGGCTTTGTTGTGTCAGTGCCGACTGATTGGGAGGGCTTGGTTACAAACTTTAATTGTCATTAGTGGAACAGTGTTACACTTGAGATCTTGGCTGTGTGTGGTAGTTCAGGTGTACGGCAGTCTCTGCTCACCCAGAAACCCAAGCAGTGCAAGTGTAAAGACTTGAAAGTAGTCAGGAGAAGCATGTGCTGGGATTTACCTTGCTCCATCAATGCCTGAGCTGAGTCCCTACAGGGAAGTGGATGGCATTGAGACCTCAGCATCCATTTCTACAGAGGTGATGTGGAATTAGCAGGAGTGTGTCAGGAGCAGTTTTTTATCTAATGAAAGTGCTGGAAAAACTGGGTAGAAATGGTGCTTTAGTCAGAGTGTGTGGGAGCTGCTGTGTTGCAGTGCTGAGTTGTGGACTCGGGAGGGTTGTGTGCAGGGCAGGGGCCAAAGGCTGGGTTAGTTGCAAGGGAATCTGGCTGCAATTGGGGCTTGTTTGGTGCTGACTACTGAGGGACAGGTCTGCCAATTTGGGAATTTTTTTTATTGCCAGGAATCTACTTCTTCATTTCTTGTCACCCATGTGTATATCCCGTTCCTTTAGTCACTTGCTCCTTGCTCATTACCTGAAGGGCAGGAAAGTGGAAGAGGCATTTAGGCTGAGTGAGAGCAGGCTGAGTGGTCACAGTGATGGGATGGACAGGGGCTGGAGGAGCTGGGCTGGGAGAATGGCTCAGAGTTGGCCCAGCTATTGGAGCTTGGGGTCCTGTTCTGCATGGGCTCGAGTGCTGCACGTTCCATGTGCAGGTGGATCATTCAGTCACTGTCCAGGCTGTGCTGCAGTGATGTCTGGGCACTTTTGGTGAACAGTTGTTGTATCCTGGTGTTCATCTTTGTGGTCAACACCTCCTGGATGAATTCTTAGAACAGGGGTTCAAAAGGATCCCCAAATGGCACCTTGGTTCCTCTTGCTGTCTGGTGGCATTGGAGAACATTGGGTTTAGTTTGTTGCTCTGAGCAGTGGCTGAATGTCAGCAGAGCCTGGTGGAAGCAGCCCAGCTGCCTTCCCCATGACCAGAGGGATCCCTTTGGGTTTAAACTGACTGAGGGCTCTCTTTGGAGCCCTTGGCATTGGTCCTGTGGGAAGGTGGCTGCTGTGGCTGCAGGAGGTGGGGCTGACAAGGAGCAGCAGCTGGTGCAGGTTGGCCTGTGAGCTTCTGACAGGCAGCTTAGGGTGAATTTTTGAGTTGCAGGTGAGTCTTGGTACACAAAGCACCCCTGTCTGATCAGCCTTTTTCTTTCCTCTTTTTCAGTTTAGTCATCAAAGAACAGACTTTAAGAAATGAAGATGAAAATGAAATTCCAGCAATAAGAAATGAACAAAAGAATTGGAACGGAAGACCTTAAGTGCTTGCTTTTTGCTGTTGACCAGATTACTAGAACTATCTGCATTATCTATGCAGCATGGGGTTTTTATTATTTTTACCTAAAGAATTCTCTTTTTGGAAATGATAAACACGTTTTTTAAAAGCCTGTTTTTTCTCAATATACCTTTAAAAGTTTGTAAATTGTTTCATATCTGGTCACGTTGAGATTTTTAAGAACCTCATTTTTAATTTGTATGAAATATACGCCTGATTTTTTCAAGTCAAACTGCAAGCATCTGTTAATAAAGGTCTTAAAGAGTTACCGTGTGTGCTTGGGTGTTTTAAACCCACTTTTATGTTGAAAGGGATTTAAGTATTCATAGACTGTTTGGGAAAAAAGTGACTGCTTTACTCTTTGGGCATGGAGGCTGGTGGGGTAAAATAGAAAAACTGAAGTAAAAAAACCAATGAAGATGCAATTGAGGCACGCTGGAGAAGGGCACAGAGGGCAGGGAGTGCTTGGTGCTAGCCCAGTGTTTGCCCAGGAGCTGTTTGCTGGAACAGCTTGCCTGTCCTTGCTGGAATACGGCACTTGCAGAACTGAAGTGCTGTGAGGGTGCTTAAAAAAGCGGGGGAACCCTCCCCCAAGAATGGCAGGATCCCACATTGGTTTGGGCTGGAGGAACAAGGACCCTTAAAGCTCATCTCATCCCATACCCTCCCAGTGGGGCAGGGACACCTTCACTTGACCAGGCTGCTCTAAAGCCCTGAACAGTTCAGGGATGGGGCAGCCACAGCTTCTCTAGGCACCCTGTGCCAGGTTTTAGATTCCAAAAATCCCAAACTTGTCACTGGGGCTGTGCTATGTGCACTGCACGAGGGCACTGCAGAGCCAGCTGTTCCCCCAGGGGTGCAGAGGCATGGAGGGAGCTGTGCCTTGTGCCAGAACTGGCTGTGGCTGCTCCCCAGTGCTGGGTGAGAGCCTGGTGAGTGGGGGCTGCTCCCCCAGCATGGGGCCCACCCTTGGCTATGCCATGCTCTGACAACACCNAGTTCAGGGATGGGGCAGCCACAGCTGCTCTGGGCACCCAGTGCCAGGTTTTAGATTCCAAAAAATCCCAAACTTGTCACTGGGGCTGTGCTACGTGCACTGCACGAGGGCACTGCAGAGCCAGCTCTTCCCCAGGGGTGCAGAGGCATGGAAAGAGCTGTGCCTTGTGGCAGAACTGGCTTTGGCTGCACCCCAGTGCTGGGGTGAGGGCCTGGTGAGTGGGGGCTGCTCCCTCAGCATGGGGCTCACCCTTGGCTGTGCCCAGCTGTGCCATGCTCTGACAACACCCCTTAGAGCAGAGCACCTGCAGGAGGGGTGGTGTCCAATGGCAGCTTTTGGGACCTTTCTACATACAGTGAGCTCTGTGCTCTTCATCATTTCCATGTGGGCTCCAGTGTCCCAACATTCCCAGTGCTCCAGGCTTTGCTCTCTCCAAGCACCTGATAATGCTCCCACCTGCCCATCCATTCCCTGGCTGTGCCATCTGTGAGCATCCTGCCCTCCAGACACTGCTGTTTGACAGCAAAATCTCATCTCTGCTCCTTCCTCTCACTCAGTGTTGGGATTTTCTCCTTTCCCAGGTCCCTGGGGTGTTGCTGATGGTGGGGACAGACTTGCCCTGGACATGCCATCTGGCAGAAGTGTGAGAACCTGCAATGAACAACAGCTTTGCTGCCTCTTGGCTTCAGCTGAGGGGGCAGATGGCTCCAGAGGACCCTCACAGCTCCTCTGGGTGCAGATGCTTTGCAGCCTGGCTGGGCTGCAGGAGTGGGATTGTGAGTCTTTACCCCTGTCTGTTCTGGGGACTGACTGTGCCCCTGCAGCACCATCTGCTGGGGCCTGGAGCTCGACCTGCCACTTCAGGGTGACAGTGCTGAGGAGCTTCTGCTTGGTTTCCCTGTGCTGCAGTGGTGTCTGTGCTTAGCTTGGGGTGAGAAATAAGGGAATGAGGCCAAAACCAGCATTTAGTAATTTTGGGTAGTGGGGACTGAGTTGGTGGTAGTTTCAGGTTCTGGTTTGTTTTTATAATGGTTTACAAGTGCTGCAAGATAATAATTCATTTAGAAAACAGAATTTCATGTGAACTTAAAAACCCCACTCTGCTGGTAGAGCATCTCCATCAGGCTTCAGACTGACTCACTTCCTTGTGCCTGGTGTGTATGGCCTCGGTGTTCCTTGGTGATCCCCCATGAAAACATGGATAACTAAGTGTTCCAGACTCCTGGTTTTACCCAGTTTTTGAGCACAGACCTTGTGCTGCCCTGTGTCCGAGCCCAGGGAAGGTTTCCAGTGGGGCTGGTGTGGGAGGAACCAGGGCTACCAGCCACATGGAGTCAGTGCTGCTCTGTGCAGAAAAGACTTCCCACTGAATACCCCCAAAGCACGTGCTGAGCGATGTCAGAGGAGCTGCTCTGCCCTCAGTGTCCTGACAGCTTTCCCAGGGAAACTTTTTGAGTTGCAGGTGAGTCTTGGTCCATAAAGCACCCCTGTAACCCTTTGTCACCTGTCTGATCAGCCTTTTTTTTTCCCTCTTTTTCAGTTTTTCCTCTTTTTCAGGGGCATCCTTTCTTAAAGCAACACTTTTCTGGGATTTATTTTCATGAAACCTGGCTGGAGGTGGGGGAAAAAAAACCCTTCTCTGGCTGTCTGCTGCAGTACTCTCACTTTTAGCAGCCAGCTGGCTGTGTCAGAGCCTGGAAGCAGCTGCAGAAATGTCTCAGTACAGGTGCCAGTGCTTTAATGGGGTGGGACTGGCCAGGAGAGTGTCCCATGTTGGGGCTGGGTGCAGGAGGTGCTGCTGCCATCACACACGGGAGTCCAGGGCATACATCCTGCTGGTGGCTGTTCGGCCCCGGGGCTGGGGAGGCCTCTGGGGCTCACAGTGGCTGCTGGGGGCTACCAGGAAAGAGTTGGGGTTGTGTCAGGGCAGGCGGTTGCAGGGTGACTTGGGGCTGCCACAGCACAGGGACACAGCAGGAGAAATGAACCTGGACTGCCAGCAAGGGTTAACTTCCACCCATGGGACCAGGCCTAAGGATTGGAGATGATGTCTGGGGAGGCATCAGTGTCCCTGGTGGGCTGGTGGGGCTGTATTTCAGCCAGCACACCCCTGCAGCCACTGGCTCAGGCTTTGGCTGATGACAGGGATTCAGCCCCAGCACAGCTACTGCTTTGAGTAAATATCAGCACACTTTCACCAGGACCTGGAGGCCCACAAATGTGGATGGACACCTGCACCCTCTTCATGCATTTATAAGGTTTATGTGGCCCCTCACTCAGCCCTGTCCTGCCTTGTGTAGCCTCCCCAGTCAAGGGGCACAGGCTGGGCACAAAGGGGTCGCCTTTGGTTAGGCTGGACCCTGTGAGAAGCTCCTGTGCCCCCTGAGCTGGTCCTTCAGCTCTTATCCCTGCAGGGCAAAAAGCTGCTTGAGATAGGATGGGGTGGAATGAGACAGACTGACCTGTGCAGGCATAGAGGCAGCAGGTCAGCAGCACAGATGCCACAAAGCAGCCCGTGGAGCCAGCCATCCCCAGCCAGCACGACCACCCAAAGTCATAGTGGACTCCCAGGAATACATTGTGTGACACCAGCATGGCCCTCTCCACGTAGACATCCACTGCATACCACATGGAGCCAATGAGTCCCAGGATGCCTAGGAAGAATGAGGCTTGTTAAAAGTAACAATAAGTCAAAAATAGAACCCCCCATGCTCCCCAAGCCCTGCTGCCCTCTTTTTGCCAGCTCCCAGCATGCTCCCAGCTCCCTGTGGGACATGAGGGGTGTCTGCTCCTTCCCAGGCACGCACTCCCAGCGCCGAGGATGACTCCAGCTCCATAGCACATCTTCAGTTTGACACAAGGATCTTCCTTGAGGAACGTGATGCAGTCAAGCCCAAGGATCAGTGTAGCCAAAGCCAGGCCAGCCAGGAGATCTGCTGTGATCATCAGGGTCCGTGTCACCACGATCTTCACTGGGCAGGGAAGTTAAAACAACCAGAAACAGGAATGAGGAATAATCAGAGGAACAGGTCTCTCCACTCCAGATTTCTGCCTATGTCCTTCTTAGAGTCACCCAGCTCACCAGTGGCCATCACACTGGAACCACCAACACCATCCCTGCTATGGGCCAAGGGAAGGTGCTCAACGAGCTCATTAGAAACTTAATAAGGACTTAAACCCATGATTAGACCAGCTCAAGAAACCAAATAACTCAAGGTATACCCATCAGCACCTGCTATGTGGTCGGCTGCTCAAGCCATCCTCGAGCAGAAGACATTGCTGTCCTCATTGTTTTTTCCTCCACCTTGTGTAGCAGGTTGTTTGAACAGCAAATGTCAACATACCAGTGAAAAACAAGAGCTGGCATGGATCACATCACCAGCTGTGATGGGACTGTTCCCTGCAATGCTCCCTTCTCCCCAGAGCAAGGTGGCAGCCCCCTTTGTCCATACCAACTGCTTTCCTTCTCCACTGCTTCAATCTGTGTTGTTCCATGTCATGACCCAACACAAGGGTTCTCTCTGCAGAGCTTGATGTGCCCTGTGCAGGCCAGAAGAAATGTCCCTACCCTGATGTGACTGTCCCTGAGCTGTGGGCATGAGTCCTTGGCCAGTGGGAATGGTCCTTGCTCTCCCTGCAGCATGTGGGTTGCAAATCCTGAGCTCTACATCCAGAACATGTTTGTTGTGAGGTGGCACAGCTTCACAGGGTCTTTCCTGCCTGATAACCCCATGGCAGGTCTGACTGAACCCCGAGCTGCTGCCAAGGCCAGGCTATTGGGGCAGGAGACCAAGAGCAGCCCTAGGCTGGTGTGAGTGACGGACAAAGGGCGGCTTGGTGCAATGAAAATCACTTTCCCTCTTCTCTTTCAAGAAGACTCTGAGCTGTTAACTTAATAAATGCCTCCAAGCCAGGTCATCTCACCTGGGTGGTCAGCCAGAATGGAGTCATACTGGTCACAGGTCCTGACCCCGTCCTGCATGTTGGTGACACGCTCCCTCCAAAGGCCCCGGCACTTGTGACTTACCTGGAAGCAGGAGAAAGGCACTCATGCAAAAAGCACCAGAGTCTCCCCAGCTCCCCATGGATCTCCCAGCCCAGCAGGGCAGATTTCAGGCTCCCACCACTACACCTGGACATGTCCCAGTGACTTCCCTGCCCATACCTGCTCTCTGTTTTCTCCTGCTCCATCCCTCTATCTCTATAATGGTCTAATCCTTCAACTCAAAAAGCAGTGGGTTTGTCCCACCATGTCCCTTTTCCAAGCCTGTGAAGACATGGTGCAACCTCATGGATGGCAAGGCACCCACCTTGCTGTCAGCTGCTCACCTTGAGGATGATGGAGATCACTCTGCTCACCTTGAAGGTGGCTACTGTGCTCACCTTCCAGGTGATTTCTCTGCTCACCTCCAAGCTGTCGTCAGCATTGACCATCCAGCAGTCCGTGCACGTGGCCAGGAGTAGGAAGAGTGTTGAGAGAAGAGCGAGCCCAAATGCTGTCACCTGCAGGGCTGCACCCATGGGGTGACCTGCAAGGGCACAAGATGTTCACCCTCTCTGCTCTGGCTACTTTGAGACCCCCAGTCTTCCAAGGACAAAGTGCCACCAAGGCCAGGCATCCCCTGGATGCTCACAGTGCTCACTTGCTGCCAGAATGCTCTAACATCCTCAGCCAAGGTTGGGGCACCAGGTTTACATGTAGAGAGAGCTTTTAGACCCACAGTAGTTTTGTAATGGAGACATTCCCACATTGGTTCCCTCTCTTCCAAATAGAACCTGCCAACCATCAGTACTTGCCCTTTGGGAATCAAGAGCTACTGGAAACTACTGTCAAATAACTGTTGCTACAAAAACCTGTGACCTAAGCACGTCTCCAGAGAACCTCTAGACACTTCCATCCCTGCCATATGAGCTGGTGGGCACATCCTCTGCCTTTTCTTGCTTTTGTTTTTCACTCCAAGAAAAGCTATGAGGTGTTGAACGTCCAGGTTGGAGCACAAGCAAGTGTCCCATGGGGGTGTCCTAATCTTAAGCAAGATTAACAAGCCCAAAGACATATTTCCCATTTCAAGGGGGACAAAGGCTGCTGGGGCATGAAGTGGGTGCCCTGAGGAGCTGACAAGGCTTTCCACAGAGCAGAAGGGATGGCACCATTTGTTTTCCATCCTAGATGGATATTTTCCATTCCTAGGTGAAAGGAACCCAAGGTATGAGCAAGGGACATTGTGTCTGCAAACCCTGGGCAGGAATCCTACTTTGCCATGTTTTGCAACCCAAAATGCCAAATATTTTACTGCCTAAAGTTGCAGCTACTGCAACAGCCCTTTGGACAGGGGTTCATACAAATGCATTCATTAGCAAGACCAGATGAGTTTCTGAGCTCCATGGGTTAATTAGCATGAGAAAATAATTCATCATCACCAGGTTTAGTACCTCCAGCCAGAGGCTGCCCACCCTGGCATAGCACAGGTTCCCTGTGGGGCAGAGGTGGGAAGGAGGGTCGTGGTCCCCACACCCACTGTGCCCCATCTCCCCCCATCTCCCCTCTTGGGATGTCACTGGGAGTAGAGGCATCACTCTCCCATCATCTCTGAGCACTTCCATCAGCCTCACTCCAAGTGGGCAGTGTCTTAGACNCACTCCAAGTGGGCACTGTCTTAGACCCCAATTCACAACAAATTTTTTAAATTCCCCAGGCTCCCTTCTGAGCTAACTCCCCAGAACCTTATTTGTTTCTGCTAGACCCCAGCTGTTTTGCAGCCTTTGAAGAAAATCTGTTCAGCCACTTCAGTTATATGAGCATAGAAAAAAAAAAAAAAAAAAAAAGGAAGAGAAAGAAATTCTTAATGCTGGGAAAAATCTGCTCTAAACCTTGTTGGTAATAAAAGGGGTTCATGGGGAGCATTACCTCATTACCTTCACTGCAGGCTCCTTCTTGTTGCAGTGGGATGATGACAGAATCTCTTTGTTGCTGATGATTTGGGATAGAGATGTAGGTGTGGAAGGATCTGAAGTGCAGGTGGGATTGGATCCTGACTCATCTGACGGAATCAGGGAGACACAGCAGCAGCTGGAGCTTGTGCTGGGCTATTTAA
The DNA here is from genome assembly GCA_013399915.1 of Illadopsis cleaveri. Lineage (NCBI taxonomy): Eukaryota > Metazoa > Chordata > Aves > Passeriformes > Timaliidae > Illadopsis > Illadopsis cleaveri. Next base: position 253,186 of record VXBB01002830.1, on the reverse strand, counting down.
GGTTTGTCCAAGGTACATCAGCTGGGCTTTGTGCTCTGAGACATGATGGGCATCCCTGCAGTTAGAGCACTCATAGGCTGGGAGTGGAGCCTCCCCAAAAATGTCACGTGGGGAAACCAGTGGAAACCTGCTGGGAGCTCTCCCCAGGTGGGGGACTCTGTGTCCTGGACAAATACCCTCTGTTTTTTAATTAGGCCTTTCAATTACTGCCTAAGAATGAGTGGCCTAAGACACTGGAGTGGCCCAAGATCCAGGAGTGGTACCAGAGTTCAGAGGGTTGGAAGGGGCCGAAGAAAGGAGCTGGAATGCCAGGGTGACAATGAACCTCTTTGGCTGGTAATTAGGACCTTTCTTTTTTCCCCAGTAAGCAGAAAACAAGTGAAAATCACTGCAGTGGTGATGGCTCAGGTACCATGTCTGGTCAGCCCCAAAGGAGGTGCCTGTGACCCTGGGTAGCAGCACCCCAAACTGTCTGACACCCTAAAAACTTCAGGTTTGTTCTCTAATCCCCCACTATGTGGGGATCACACAGGATCTGTGTCACAGCATCCTCTGAGCATCCCTGAGCTGAGCTGTGCCTCATGGCTCTGCCACTGCTCACCCTCACCTCTCACACCCATGGAAAACACTCATATTTCCATTTCGTGGGTCATAGTTGAGGTGCACTTGGGTTTTTAGGGTGGGTTTGGTTTTTGTTGTGGTTTTTGGGTTTTTTTCCCTCTAGATAATCCTCTGCAGCATTTTGCCTTGGGCATTTTGGCAAAACACCAGTCTTGGCAAACCCTTCAGCCCTGCAGAGACGCCCAGGTGCCTGATGTGTGAGATTCCTGGGGCTTTGAGTTATCCTATTTTCCCAGAATTCTGGCACATGGCAGGCCTAATGCTTTGGCATGTGGCAGTGAATTAGGGCCAAAAGTGCTCAGAAGGGTTTGTGAACCTTCATTTTCCAATCTTTACAGCTCAGGAATTTATGGTTCTTGGACATCTGTGACACATGAAATACTGTGTGATCCCCAAGTGATACAAAACTCTACCTCCATGGTCTTGGCAACACCTATAAAATAGGTGTATTTATATTTTCTGCTCCTCTAAACACTCAGTTTATGACATATCAAACTAATCTGCCTTGTCAATCCCCAACTGAAACCTTTTTGGAGGTGAAAAGAGGCAGGCAGAGGAGCAGAACTAGCAGTAGTCAAATGACTAAGCTCCTTTCCCAGGTTAAGGACAGTGAAAATCAGATCTTGGGTACCACGAGGTTTGTCAAAACCAGGTGTTAAAAAAATGCTGACAAGACCCAAACCTTGAACTTTAGCAAATATTGTACTAAAAAACCTGCTGTGGCTGGAAGGGGAAAAACAAAAGATGTTTTCTTAGATGGGATCATCTCAGAGAACTAGAGAGGACTTGGTAGATGCTGTAGGGGCTGGACAGTGAATAAGAATTATTAAAAACACCACCAAATTCAAACAGCCATGTCTCAGAGGTGTGAGAAAAGCCCTTCTGCATGCCTTTGTGTGGGGGTCATTTCCCCTTTTCCTTCATTTCTGCCTATTTAAAAATGACTATTATTTCCCAGAGGTTTGGCTGAAAGCAAGAGGTATGACCCAAAACTTCAATACTGCTCATTAAACTGGTTTCATGACCAAAAGATATGTGTTGGACGGGGGAAAACCGTGTTTCAGCCTGCCTGTGCTGTGAACAAAGGCAGATCCCCCTCTTTGATGTGCTTCCAGCCTGGGTGTCCATCCCCAGGGAGCCTGCAGGTGACTCTCAGAGATGTCACAGCAACCACCAAGGACAGCAAATCCCTGGCTTTGAGGTGGGATGGGATGTATTTCTGGGCCAGGTGCAGGGGGCAGGACAAGGATGCTAAGATGATACAGCAGCCATGCAAAAACCTGGATGGAAAACATCATCTCTGAAGAAAAACATGCACAGCAGGGGTCACGTCCCTGCATAGGGGAGTAAAAATCAGCTTCAATTAGCAAATACCCAATTAGGCACAATTCAGCTCTGAATTCATGGGAGATGGGAGAAAACAGGGAGACTTCAGCTATGAGGGTCCATAAGGGGAAGATGTTGGTGGCATTTCAGACTTGGGAAGAGACTTGTGGAGGGGCCAAGCTGGATTCCCAGGGATTTAACCTTAAATTAAGAAATTTGTAAGGCCGCATCCCCACCTTTGAGAGCAATATGTGGCAAAAGACTCAACATATTTAGCCAGGAGGGCAAGAACTGCTGAGGATGGGGGAGAGGCTCCTGCAGAAGTGGCTCTGAACCAGCACTGCAGTCACTGGAGGGAACTGGTCCAGATGGGGAGTGAGGGGAGATCAAAGAGACAGTTCCAGAAAGATGCCCATGATTGAAAATATTTTAATACCAACGAGTCACAATTTTTAGTACAAAAAGAAAAAAGAAAAAAAAAAAGCATTTAAAAATCCCCACCCGTTCCCATTTCCCAAGGCCACAGACCCCATGGAAAAGTTAATGGAATTTATATTAATAGAAAAAAACCCATTGTTTACACTAAAATATAAAAAGGCATTTTTAGTTTTGTTTGTTTGTTTGTTTGTTTTAAAGCACAAGGTTCCTTTTCAATCCTTACTGCAGTGGCTTTTGGCTGGTGTTTTTTGAGGGGAACCCCAAAATCTGGGTTCAGCACCTGATGGGTGATGCCAACCTACAAGCACTGCTCTCCCCTGAGGGGTGCAGGACACAGTTTTATAGGGGGCTGCAATTTAAAAGAGAAAAAGGCTGTTAATGCCAGGGAGAAAGAGAAAAATCACCTCCCTGGGGAAAAAATAGCATTTCTCCTCCTCCAGCACAGCCAGGGACCCAGACCTGGGCATGGGCATAACATCAAATAGAGGCAAAGGAAATAAAACAGAGGGAAAGAAAATAAAATGGAGAAAAGCAGAGTAAAATAAAATAGGGCAAAATAAAACAAAATAGAGGAAACCAAAATTTAAAAAATCAGCTCTCTCTTCGTATTTGGGTTTAAAAATAAAATTATAAAAAAAATAGATAATGAAGCTGTTTGGATAACTTCCAGTGTCCTTTCCTGTGGGTTGGCTGGTGCAACACCTGCAGCAGGGCTGGAGGGCTGGAGTACAGGGAGTTTGGAGGATTTACAGATGAAATTGGAGCTTTGGCAGTTGCAAAACAATTAGTAGCAGTAGAATAGAGGTACAAAGAGGTGGAGGCAATTAGCAGGTTGTGTTTGGAACCTTCCCTGTCTGCTCTCGGGGATCCTGGCGGGAAGAGGGATTTGGACCCAGCAGGGAGGCACCAAAATTCAGGGCTCTGTCCATCTGCCACTCAAAATAGTTGTGCTGGGCACCAAAACTAAAAACAAATCCTTTGTGTTCAGAGCCCCTTTTTGCTGCCTTAATTTGCCCAAACTCATTTATTCTTGTTTAACAAGGCACAGCCTGGTCCTGGACAGGAACGAGCCCAGGGCAGGTTTGGGCTGGCAGAGCTCAGCTGGAGCAACTGGCCTCCAGGCAGGAATCAATAATAATTAATAATAATTCTTAAAGTATTGCTTTTCAGTAGCAATGAGGCAGGGGAATGCTGCACCCTGAAAGCATCCCTCTGCCAAGAGCAGGGTGTGGGGATGCTTGAACCACGAGCCAGGCTGGTGCTGTTAGAAATGAAAACCTCATCCCAGGAAAACCAAGGACTGGCTTTCCTCCCTGCTTGCTCCTGAAAACAGGATGTGGGAGAGGGGTGGCCATGGTACAAAGCACTTCTGTGCAGCACAACCCCGTGGGACAGGCTCTGTGCCCCTGTGGCACCAGCACCAGCCTCCCTGCATCGCCCCCACAGCATCCCTGGGACAGACAGACAGACAGACAGACAGACAGACAGACGTGGCCTGGCTGCAGTGCAGGGCTGGGAGTGCCACCCCTCCCTGCTGAGGAGAACACACCAATGATGGATATGGGAGGTGGGACACTTAAATCCTCTATTTCAGCACTGAAAATGGTGCTGAAACCTGGAGGATAAGCAGGAGAAAGGTCTCGTGGGGCATTCAGGGTCCAGGCAGGGTGGGAGCACCAGGGTCTTGGCTGTTTTTGGGAGGGAAGGGAGGCACTGGGCAGCAGGAGGGCGGGGTTAGGGCTCAGACATACTCCCGCGCCGTGGAGGGCTGTGTCTGCCGGCGGTAGTGCTGTCCTCGGCGCTCCTTGGCAGGCCAGGAGCAGCACAGGAGGGACCCTCCCAACAGGGAGAGGCTGGCGGCCCCCCAGCCCACGAAGAGAGCAGAGCCAAACTCGTACCTGTGGTGAAAGGGGCGAGGGATCATCAGGGAGGGGCAGAGAGGCAGAGGTGCAAACTGAGATTGGCAATAGGATGCTCGATGCCCTGATGATGCCAAGGCAGATTTTGGTTCTTCCCTTTCCATCCTCATCTTTCCTGTTGCTCCCACGTGTCCTCATCTTTTAATCCTCCCCTGGGCTGAAATTCCACATGTCCACCACTACCCTGTCCCAGCTGACAACAACTAAAGCTTTAGCTTCAGGGACATCTTCTGCAAGGTGGCACCAAGGGCTGGCAAAGGTCCTACCCGTGAGACACATCAGCCCACAAGGCTGTGCCCCACCAAAACCAGCAAGGGAAGGTGCAGTGGGAAGTGCAGGGACAAGACAGGATTCAGAAGGGCACCCCCTGAGCCAGGCTCTTACCTGGCATTGATGGGGATGGTGCTCTCTCTGAAGAACTCATAGGTCACCTGTGTTGCATACAAGGACACGGCAGCCAGTGTGCACAGACCTGGGCACAGAATCATGGAATCACAGAATGGTTTGGGTTGGAAGGGACCTTTAAAGGTCACTTAGTCCAAAGTTCCTGCAGTGAGAGGGTTGTCTAGCTGTTCCACTAGACATCAAACATGGACTGTCAGTGACATCCAGCCCACAGCAAACTGCTCTCCTTCCTCTATCAATGTTGAAAGGTGTTTGAGGATTCCTGCACCAGTGATGTAGGAAGGCTAGAGCTGCCTTACCAGAGAGAACGAAGAGGACACCTCCAGCAACAGCTATTCGGCTCTTGGTGACAGGATCCTCCTCCCCAACTTTAGTGCATTTCATGCCCACCACGCTCACGATGATGCCAAAGAAGCCCAGGAGGAGAGAAATGACCATGAGAGCCCGGGATGTCTGGATGTGAACTGCAAAGAGGGAAGAAAAACTGCTCCCAGCTGGTGCCTTTGGCCACAGCCAGGCACTGGAAGCAAGGTCACAGAGTTCCATGCTGGTGATGGACCTGGTCCTTAACCCTGTCCTTGCTGTGTAGCTCCCATGTCACATCCTCCCCACCTGGCAGATATGGAGACCTCAGCTCAGCTCAGAGCACTGCTCCCAGTGCCTAACCTGACTTTCCTCCCCACCACCCCCATCTTGGTCATGACTGTGTTGGGCTAGGCAACACTTTGCCTGGAGCAGGACCACAGTCACCAAATGCCAAAAGGGTGATGTACAGTCACGGATGTTTTTGATGTCCCCACGGGGCACTGTTGGTATCTAAATGTGATGCCCACATTAGAGCTCAAACGTGCTGGGGCCAGGAGCGTCCCAGTGACACAAAGGGGCTCAAACCCACAGGGCCAAGAGAGGCTCAGTCCTGGGATGAGGAGGTTGGGGCCCAAGATGCACAGCTGGAGAGGGAAACTTGGACACACATCGAGGCTCAGCTCAGTGGATGAGTGGCCTCAGACCATTCTGAGGTGGGTCAGACCTATAATAGGGATGGTGGCAAGAAGGACTTGGCCCTGAAGGTGACTCAGGCTCCAGGAAGGGACAGGGGAGCTCAGATTCACAGGGGAAGGGTGCATCCAGACGTGAGGAGGGTACAGACCTGTTGGGGATGTGTCTTCAAACCCATACAGGTGGGTTCAAACACAGAGAGGGGCTCAGAGCCATATGAGGGAGGGTCAAACACACAGCAGGGCTCAGACTTACAGGGGACAAGGGCAACTCAGGATCCCAGGGGAGCTCAGACCCAAGGTAGAGACGGGGAGCAGGGGGACTGCACCCAGGAAAGGAAGCGGGGTTCATCCTACCCGTGCCCCCGTACCCACCTTCGAGGGAGAGCAGCGAGTCGTGCAGGCGGCACTGGACCTGCCCGGTGCTCTGGGCGGCGCAGCTCATCCACAGCCCCTCGTGGAGCCCCACGGCCGTGATGATGGCGTCCCCGGCGTACGAGCTCT
>VXBB01002830.1:159307-228838 GCA_013399915.1 Illadopsis cleaveri | reverse complement strand
CCGCGCTCCCTTGGCCCTGCCCGGCCCGGCCGCGCCCTGCCCGACCCGGCCCCAGCCGCGGCCCTCCGCGCTCGGTAGCAGCCCGGGGCTGTGGGAGAAGCCCCGAGGGGCTGCGGGCTGGGGCTGGGCTGTGCCACGGCACGGGAGCCCTGAACCGCAGTGGGGTGCGGGCATGGCGTGGGTTGAGCTCCGGCTGTGCTCCCTGCACAGAGAGCGCTCAGTCGAGGAGTCGCAGACTGCTCTGGGCATTTGCCTCACGAGCTGCAAGGCTGTGGGTTACCCAGAGCTGTCCCACAGCTTTCATTGCAGCATTGAGGGTTGGTGTTGACATGTGACATTCTCTTTAGAAATCTCATAAAAATGTATATACTGCAGCGGCATAACACCTGTCTGTGTTTTAAAGGTCTGTTTTGGTGATCTGGACTTTAGTTGTGTATCTGTAAGTAGAAAGAACTTGCAGCTGGTGACAGCAGTAGGAGAGAGTCGCAGAGCCAGGTAGCTGTAAACATAACAGCCAGCGTTGGAAACCTTGTGCTTAGCAAGGAAGGGGCAGGATTCCTGGTGTCCTTTCTGTGTGGATGCTGTGAGCAGGGCAGCCAGAGCTCCACTCTTGACAACAACATGAGGAAGACAAGCTCTGGTGAGGAGACCGTGTTAGATGGCAACAGGGTGACCAGAAGTGGCTTGGTCTGGCCATCTGTGATTGTCTTTGTCTCACATTCATCTGTGCTTCTCTCCCAGGGAAGGAGGTGTGGGCTGTTCAAAGTATTGAGTTGCAGTGCCCCCAACGCTTTTTGGAAGGGGCATTTAAAACCTCGATCAGGCTCTTTGTGTTGCTGATTGACATAATTCAGTAAAGCATTACAGCTTCTCTTTTTTTGGTAAGCAAATAATATTCAGCTGGCTGTATGTGGGGAAGCTGTTGTAAACTTCCCTTCTGTTGTAAACTTCTGCTTTGTAAACTCTTGTTGTCTGTGTAAGGTTCTGAGGAAGACAGTACAGACAAGTGTATTTTGAGTCAGGTCTTAGACATGCATGTAAGGTTTGAATCAGAATGTTGCTGACTGTAAAAAAGGTTTGGTGTTTATAAACTGTTCTTTTTTATGCTTCAGTAACAAAAAAAAAAAAGGAGCTTTTTAAGTCTTGGCAAGGAGTAGAAAATTACTGTGGTGCAAGATAAAACATGTTTTCACTTTGGTAACATATCCTAGGCAGAAATTTTAATCGCTAGATTTGCATACTTTGAACTTGGTTATTCATGACCTGCAACTGATGCTCTGAATTCATTGAGTGCTCTGCTTTAGGCTTGTTTGTTTACCTGAAACTGATGGCTGGGCTGGGGAGTTCATGATGTTTTTACTGTTTAAATAGAAACGCTCGGGAAGCTTTAGTGTGAAGTACCTAAAGTGGAAACAGTAGTTCTGCTCAAAACCAACAGAAAACAGAAATGGAGCCCCTGTGAAACTCCCAGGGGTTTCTGTGCAAGTGTGCAGTGACCTTTCCTTGCTGCAAACTGTGTATGAGGCTGGTGGAAAGTGCAGTATGAAGCTGGCCACTAATCTTGATGGAAAGTTTCCTTTTGGTTAAAATGTAGCTTTAGTACTAAAATAAATTTCCATGCCTTATGAGCATAGATAGACAGCTGGACCTTTCAATTAAAGCCTTTTCAGCAGCTCTCCTGTGACCTTGGTGGGTTGGTGTAGCTGGGTTCCAGCTCTGGAAGGTTTGGACAATAAACAAACGTGCAGCACTGCAGCTGAGGTGTGTGTAACATGTTGCAGGGGAGGTGTGTGTAATCTGCTTGATGCCCATGTGAGTGCTCACAGCTTTTAGGAGTTGTCTGTGGGCTTGTGTGTCTTACCCTGCTCACTCCTCTACCTGCCCTCTGTGGTCAGCTGAACTTTCCTGCTGTCCTTTGGCTCCATCATGAATTTATGATAGGAGTTTCTAGAGCAGGAGACAGTTAGGAGGAATTGTAGGGGGTGTAATTATCCTTTCCCTTTAGGAAAAGATTATTTCCTGAGGAAAGAATGACGTCTTTTTTGTTTTAGAAGATGAAGGTGCTGTCAAATCAAATGGAAGTGAATTTGTTTTCTGGTGCTTCAGGTTGCAAGAAGCTCTCTTTACCAATTAGTCTTCTTCCTTGGCTCCTTTTACTCTCTTACATTAAATGTAGGTGAAAGCACCCTGTTTTCAGTAGTTAATATATGATAAATAAAACAATGACCAGAGAAGCCTTTATGCAAAGTTTTAAAAGAAATTTAAAGTATCTTTACATTTCTACAGCTTGCCACCATTTAATTAGCTGGCTTCCTCCAAACCCTACACTTCACACTTTATTCTGATTTTACACTATACAAGCTAAGGGTATATCCATCAGGAAGGGCTGCCATGAGGAATGGTAGGTAAAGAAAACCCTTTTTCCAGAGTTTCTGCAAGGGTTGAAGCCTGGCACTAAAGTTCTCCCTCCCTGAGGGTGTCTGGCCACCCCAGCACAGCTGCCTCTTGCAGCCCATGGTGTGTGTGTCCATACCTGAGGTGAGTGACAGGAGTGGCATTAAGGCAGGGAATTCCCAGCCTCTGGTAGGGGATCCTTTAGGTTGTTTTTGAGTGGATGAGCTGGGTTTGTTTACTTGGCTGTGCAGAAAACTGCAAACAGAGCAGGAAGCAAAGTTTGTGTAATTATCTTTGTAATCGTCCCTTGGAGTTTCAGAGAATGACTGACCTAAAGAGATATAAAACTTCAAAATACTAATTGGCCTATTTTCAGTAGAGCAGCTGTTCTTTCCTTGAGATGTGTTGATTTTTCTTCCAAACAAGTGATATTTTATAAAGTGAAAACAAAGAATTTGTTTTCAGAAGCTTTTAGAAGCTGTTTTTCTGTTTAAAGCTCTTGTGCTGCCGATTCACCCCGTTACTTTAGAGTGTTGTGGCATAATTCCTACCAGGAGAGTTGGTCCATGCACTATTTTCTTGTCTCACGAAAAACCAATACAGAACCTTTTTTAATAAATAACATGGGGGCTTCCTTGGGGCCTTTGTCTGGAGAGGGTGTGCAGGTACTGGGGCATTTTTGCCAGGTTGTCCATGCCTGTGATCAGATCGTGTGGGATCAGCATGTGTTTTCCAGCACAGACCTGACAAACTCTGGCAGGTGAAAGTTTTCCCCAAGCTGATGTGGTGTTAGAGCAAGCCTTAGGCTGCTGTGGGTTGGGTAGAGACCCTGGCAGAGCTGCATGGGATTGCTGTTGCAGCAGTAGCTGAGGCTGCCAGAATTGTCTTGCTTCGGAACAAGCTGGTTTGAATTGCCCAGCTCTCTCAAGTTGAAGGATGCTGTGCTGTGTTTCTGGCCAATGGTGAGTGTTCTGTTTGGGGAAATAATGACAAAAATGCTCCTGCAGCTTTGGATGCAAGTCAGGAAGGCCTCTGCCCCTCCATGAGCTGGATGACTGTGTGCACCAGAGAGCAACTGGGGAACAGCTGAGTGCAGAGGGCCTTGTGTGGGGCCTGGATCTGCCAGCACCAGTGTGTCTGAGCAGTTACCTCGAGTTCAGTGGTACTTCAGGGTTTGCTGCATGTGTTGCTGAGTCTCCCATATCCTGCAGTGCTGTTACTTCTTTGTGAGCCTCTTGTGCATCTGCCAATGTGTGAATGACTGCCAGCTGCCCAGCAGGCTCGGTCCTGAGCAGAGGGCTGCTCATCTTGGGCCGGGCAAAGTGGGGTGGCTCCAGCTGCTCTGGTTCCTTCTGCTGGTTAGGTGAATGAAGGGCAGCTCCCCTGCTGCTGTCATGGTGTTGGTGAGCCTTCCAGCTACTTTATTTTAACAGCAATCCAGGATAGCTCAGTATCTGGGAAAAGTTGCTTTTGCAGTGTTTTTTAACCAGGCTTTATCTTTGGAGTCTTCAAAGAGCATGTTGGTACACAGCCTGAGCTGTTACCCCTGAACACAGCATGTCTTTCCAGGAGCTTTCTGGTTGTGTGGATGGAGCACCTGCAGCTGTCCTGTACTCTGAACACAACAGGAGTGAGCAGGATCTGCTGCAGTGTGCAAGGCAGGGTGCTTCTCTGGAGGAAAATCAAGGATTGTGTCTGATCTGTTAGTGACAGTTAACCCCAAACCAATGCTTGAAGTAGGATATCCTTTTCAAGATCCTGAACTGACAGAGTGTGAGATTGTGCACCCCTTGTGCTTTTGCAGGTTTTAGCTTGGACTTCATGATTCTTGCTCTAGAGGAGTGGAACTCCAGTGCTGTGCTGGTTTGTAGTTCAACAGCCAGTTTAAGCCTCACCTAAGAAACTAAAGACCCAGGCCATAGGCTTGACTTGGAACCTCTGGGAACAAGTGTATTTGTGTGTCTGCAGCACTCTAAGCTGTGGGCAGGATGGGCAGTTGAGGTTGGGCACCAGGTGGTTTAGAACCTGATATATTCTTTTATGTATCATTTACCACCTTACTGGCACAGAAGTGGCAGATGTGTTTAGTTCTGGGGCGGGATCTTCATGAAGAAGATGATTCCTAGCGAGCTGGAAGGTGGACCTTGGGCTGGAGAGTTTTCATAGTGTCTGTAGATGGTTGCTGCACATGTGCAGAGGAGAATTTTGGCTGTGGTGATACTACTCTTAAAAACAGTTTTGCCTTTTGTGCCAGTTAGTTTTTCTGAAGTTTAGCTCTTACTCAGAGAGTGGCTTCTGTTTGTGTTTTGCATCACAGGCTAGTGACTGTACCAAGAAGTCCAAGGTCTTCTCCCTTTGCAGTTGGCAGCTGAGCTCATGTGGTCCCTTTGTTAGTGGCTCGGGATCTCTGCAGAGAAACAGTGTGTTGTGCAGGGTGACCTTTGTCATGCAGTGTTTGTAGTACAGCCATAGGGAACCTCCTCCATGTGATGCTGGCTGGTGTCTGATGAGGCAAATCAGGTTGCTGGATTGTAGCAGCCAGGTACTTGTCCTTGGTGCCCCTGTGACTGCAGAGATTTGTCACTTTGAAAAGAAAAAGTGTTAGTTTGTAGTAAGGCTAGAAGAGGTGGCTGAGGGCAAGACCTTGGAATGGATTGGATTAATTTGGGAAGAAATTATCAAGTACAAAGGAAGGCTTTATTTAGAACTGTGTGGTTTTATAGGATATGAAGTGAAAGTACCGTGGAAGGGCAAAAGTAGTTACCAGAGATCATGAGTGAAATCCTGTGAATATTGTTCCTTTCAGTGTGGACCCCTGAGTGCTTAGAGTTGGATGAATAAACTGTTAACTGTAAAATGACATTGGATGGGGGGGAAAAAAAAATCTTACATTTCAGAAATGGCTATTGTTTCCTTGGAATGTAGAGCAGGTGCTCAAACAGGATTTGGAAGCTGTGATGGACTAGTTAAGGTTCAACTCATAAGCTAATGGTGTGTCCCAGAGAGCACCACAAATTGGTTCTTGGTGGGCAGTACCTGCAGTGAGCCAGGTCCTAGCAGTGAAATGGCAGCAGTTTCAGTCCTGCTTGACAGAGGAAGTGGTGGTGCTGCAGAGGCAGGAAGCGAGTTCAGGACATGCAGGCAGATCTGACAGCACAGTTTCCTCTGGCTGGGAGAATGTACACACTTTAACCTGAAAACAAACTTCAGTAACTTAGAGGAATTTTAACAAGCTTGAAAGGCTTGTGGTTTCTCCTTCAGATTGCATGTGCAGCAAGAGTGAAGGTGAGATCGTGCAGATTTTTAACTCTGAGTGTAGTAGGGAGCACTGAATGTGTACAAAACCCTACAAAATTTCACTAAATTCTCCTGTTAGTAGTGCACATAGGTAGTGGAACAGGTTGCAGCTACTCCTATGTTACAGAAGGTTTGTGAAAACAAAGTGCTCCCATAGTACTGTCGTGTTTCATATGCTTGGCTTGCCTTTGGGATGGGAGAATCAGACTTGCACAGGAGGTGCAAGTGTGTTTGGGATGGTGTGGCTTGTGCTTAGTCAATGGGAACCTGCCATAGGTACTGGGGATTTCTTCAGCCTCCCGTGGTCAGTCAGTGTCTTGGTGCTTGAACAGACCTGTGTGACCGAAGTGCATCACTCCAGAATTTCCTTTGCACCAGGAAGGATTACTGAGCTCCAGAATGTCCCACTGGAAAAGTTCCTTGTTTGTTATATCTCACATCTCTGTTAGCACTTCTGGAATTAATCCCAAATGCAGATCAGCTGTCTTCCACAAAAATGTAATTGAGCTTTAAAGCAAAATTCTCTAAAATGGGCCTCTGAATTTGACAGAGTTTACATGGCTGTGTAATCCACAGTTTGCAGATCTCTAGGACAACTTTGAGTTCACTGAAATCCTGCTGTTGTGATCACATGTAAGGCAGGTTAAAACTCAGCAAATACTGCAAGTATCATTAGTTAACTGCTGAAGTTTTTGGTTACACTACAGAGAGGCTTGAGAGATGAAATCAGTGCAATGCTGTTTCTTTTTTTTGGAAATTTTATTTATGTTTTGAAGAATTCTTCAGAACTTGAAGAGAACCAAGTCTTATTGACCTGCATTGCATTCCCAGTCTTTATCAGCTCTCCTGTCTGGGCTTGGCCAGATGGCTCACAATTACATGGCTCAAAATCCACTCACTGCACTCAGGCTGGGATGACTTCAGTGCTTTCCAGTCTGTTTCAGTTCCCTCAGATATTTAAAACTGCTTGGAGTGCTCTCTCTGCTGGGTGTTGTACATACAGACTTCCTTTTATTAGGTAGTGACTTCTGGGGGGAGCAAGCCTAAAGCCTCTGTAACTTCTTTGTTTCTATTTCCCTTGTTGTTGCACTCTGGGGATGAGTTATTCTATGGTTAGTCTAAAATTGGATTAAATTACTTTTAAACCACAAGTCAGTGATGTATGTATCCTTAAAGTTATTCCTATGGAAGACGAGGTCCCAGGATAGTGAATCTGAGCTCCTTAGGAGTGAGCTTGTTTTCAGCTGTGATCTATGGACTTCTAAGAAGTGCAAAACATGAAGTAGCTCAACCAGCTAATCTAGAAAGCCTACTAATCCAAGGAAAATAATGTATTCAACAACTCCACTTTGCCACTGCTAAGGCTTTGGAGACCTATGCTGAATGCTCTTAATCTGTTTAAAACTTACACCATCTTATTCCAGTATTTAAACATGTTATACATCCATTAAAAAAAAAAAAAGGGGGGGAATCTCTTTACCCAAGAGATGTGCTCTGATTTATTTTGTTCCTTTTAATGTGTAATCTTGAAGTGTCTAATTGTGGCAGGAGGAACCACATAGAACAACCTGTGTGAGACCAGTGGTACTTGATTGTTTCATAGAAAACTTCCAGTGGTCCAGTTCAGTGTCTTGATGGTAAATGCTGTTAGTTTTGTGTTTCAGAAGGGAGGAAAAAAACAAGAAAGAAAACAACCCTGCCTGGGCTTTTCCAGACCCCTGTTGTGCCATTCAGATTCTGCTTTAGGCTCCTGAGCGAGACTTTGGGTTATTTGCTCTCTGTTTTGTTCCCACTGCTGGAAAACTGAAAGGATCAGGTCACTTGGTAGAAAAAGGTAGTGCATGCTGCTTCACCCAGTGCAGTGGTGTGTGTGTGTTTGAGTCTTTGGTCTGCACCACAACAATAATTCACTTCAGGAGGGAATTGGAGGTGCAGAGGGAATGAGCAGGGCTCTTACAGACACTCTTGACTTGCAGTGCTGGTGTTCTCTGTGAGAGAAACTGTGTGGACGGGGCTGAGAGCTCACTGCCAGAGTGGGAGCTGTGGTGAGCTGTGTGCAAGCTGTGTGTGTGCAGCTGGTGCTGTGTCAGCCCCAGTCTCTGCCCTGAGCCCTTGCCAGAGAGCAGCTTCTCTCCCAGTGCCAGCCTGGGGACTTGGCTGTGTCCAAGGACAGGGAAATGAGGGCTCGCAGCACGCTCTGTGACTGGAGACACTTTCTAGTGCTGTGACTTGGTGCTCCCTGGAGTAATGAACTTTAAAGAGTAATACTGAACCCATGTTTTTTCTTTTCACAAAGGTGTATGTGAGTTTTTCTCAATATACAAAATTTGGGTTTGTAGAGAGTCATGGATTGGTCTGTTGCAGTGAGCACAGGGAATGCTTCAGAGCCAGGATTTTCTCTCGTGTGCTTTCTGGGCTCTGGACAGGTAGTCTGAAGCAGATGTGTAACCTGCAAATTACAGATAAACAAGGAAATGCAAATAATTGGGGAAGCAGGTAGAAGAGGGAGATAGAGCAGGAAGGGAAGATCACAGCATGGAGGAGTTCTGGTCTGCCCACGGGAGAGCTGGGTGGAAAGAGTCCTTCTCTAAAGGGTTCACTGTAAGTGCTGATACATGAGAGGGATGTTCCTCCACTTGTGCCAGCCCAGGGACAGCTGCAGCAGGGGCTCCAGGGACTGGCTGGGCAGTGTAACAAATTCGAGTGGAAATTGGAAAAACATCTGAGAAGTGGCTGGGAAACCCAGTGTGGAGATCTGTTTTGTGCTTCATTTCCTAACTCTGAGAGAAATTCCTGGAGGCAGCAGCAGCTTACCTGCACTGAGCAGTGGCAGAGCTGAGTGCTCTGGGCTTTGCCCAAACCAAAAGGCTGATGGTAGAATTGTCTTGCCCATGTGAGTGGGGCATTACTGGTGGCTGGGGTTAGCTGGTAGCTGCAATGCCCTTGGGTTCCTTTGCTCTGCCTGAGTTCTGGCATGTTTGCCTTTTGAAACCACCTTAAAGAATGTTTCATCCCTTTGCACCTTTCCTCTGAGCATGAAGGCTTTCTCAACATGGGCCTGAGCTCTGCTGTTCCACTGCCTGCTTTCTGTCTGGTTGCTTTTTTTTGGGTTCTGAACTGGGACTTCCTCTGGGATCAATCAGTGCTGATGGCATGGCAAGGCAGAACCGTGGCAGCACTTTGCAACTGAGGCGATATCGAATGATAGTACTTGGATATGAACAGTTGAACTGGCCTGAACACAGAAGATGTCTTTTGAAATGTAAATAGTTGCTTTGTCCTTCTGAGTAAGTATGTGTTTGCTTCGGGGCCAAATTGCAGAGCTTTGTGTTGTATTAATGAAGGGCCCTTTGATAGGTCTGCACAGTGCATCCTGCTGGATGTCTGCTGGGAAACTGAGATCTGCACGAATCAATAGATTCTATTGATATTAAAATGGGGCACCAAGCAGAGGACTGGTGGCAGCACCTGATGCTTACACACATCATTCATTGTCTCTGTGCTTGCTGAAAGAAGATTTATAGATGAGGATGGCAGTGTGAGTGCCTGCTGTACCAGGTGCTGGCTGATGGATTGCTCTGAGAATCTTTGCTGCCATTTCCTAAAACTGCTTGTGGTTTTGTCCGAGTCTTGTGGGAATGTTGGTGACTAGTATTCCCCTACAAGTATTGTTCTTAGGATATTCTGAGGATGTTTATTATGAAGGTATCTGTCTTTCTTGAAATCTTAGAGCATCCCTGCAGTATTTGAAGAAGAGCTGGGGATGGTATGTGTCCTTTGAGTCCCTTGCAGTTTCCTTTCCTTGCAGGCATGATGGTGTGATACACAGTATCTAATCATGTTGCTGGCTGTGACTAAAGCCTCAAAATTCTGGATTCGCACTGTACTTTATTTACATTACTGTAAGAAATGAAATCCCCAGGAAGTGACCAAATGCATAGTTCAGGAGGGATTGATTTGGATTTTTAATGCAGTTACCCTGACCTGAGAGCTATGGCAGCATCCTTGCTTGGCTAAAGCTTTGCTGTTCCTATGATGGCAAATTTGCTGCTTGCAACACCCCCTGCCCCCACATGGGGACTTTACAAAGACTGCAGCAAGTCTCTCTTGCTATAAATGAAAATATTTTGGATGATACTATGCTGGCAGTCAGTGAGAGCTTAGCCACTAATTTCCTGGGGTCAGGATTTCACACATCTGTGTGAAGGTGTGACCACAGGTCTGGTACACCTCTAATTAAAGTAATACACAAGTGAAGGACAACTGTGCAACACTGGAGATAGCCAGCAAGTGTTTGGAGGAGATCTTGGTGGTGCACACTGGTTTAGTTCAAGTGCTAAAGTTTTTGCTTTGAGACAATGTTGGAGTAGCTGGGTGCATTTGGATCTTGTGATGCCTGAAGAGTAATCCCCTTGGGATCTGAATGTTCTGCTGGATTCTCAGTGCTGTTAACACTTCACAGTGGGGATAAAAGTGTGTATTAACTAGCAATTTCAACCAGAAAATTGTAAAATGCTGCTTGGGTCTTAAAAAAGGCAAGGAAAAAAGAAAATAATCATGTTTATTTCTGTCTGTACGTGTTCATTTTTATTCCATGAACACTGCTGGTGTGTCTCATGCTGAGCTGCTCTCCAGAGGGAGCTCTTTGGGAGGCAGATGTGTTCCTGAGCAGCTCTCAAGACCAGAGCTTACACTCCCAGCTTTCAGTGCATCTGAGGCTAGATGCTTCCATGCATAAAAAATCGAGTCTGTAAAAGCCCAGGGATGTTTTTGCCCACCTCTAGGTAACTAGGCAAAAATTCTTTTCCTTATGAATTTGAGCAGCTTTATGTGTGTAATGGAGGGAAAGGATCTACCTGCTCATTTAGGAATGCCATGTTTTCATGTATCACATACACTGTCAGTGGTTTGGGCTCCAGTCAAAGGTGATGTGCATGGCTATCTAATGCATATATACCTAAATATATGTATCTCTTTTTTTTTCTTCTAGGTTCTCTTGGAGTTGATATTCTAGTAGATTTCAGCTATGCAGACGATCAAGTGTGTAGTAGTGGGTGATGGTGCTGTTGGTAAAACCTGTCTGTTAATTTCTTACACAACAAATAAATTCCCATCGGAATACGTACCAACGGTAAGTGACAATGGCTCCAGTTGTTCTTTGGGCATGGTGGGGTGGGGAAGCCCCTTTTGAGCTAACCTTGATGGCATGCATGCCCTAGTCTGTGTTCTTACAGACTCCTTTCCTCTTGGAGACTGACTAATACAGCCTGGAAGAGTGACAGTCAGTCTGATATCCTGCTGCTGCCTTCCATATCACTTGGTAGTGCTGGTCTGTTCACCTGGATCTGGTCAGTTCCTGCTGCTTGACTGCTGTGCACAATGTGTGTTTTCTTAGTGGATGGATTTTGTGAGTGAGATAAGCAGTGCAAACAACTGCAGACCAGTGGAGAGCAAGCAGCAGGAGCACCTGCTCTCCCAGTTGTGCTCTCACTTACTTCTACATCTTTGTTTTTAGGGAAGGGAATGTTTCATGTTGTTAGAATAGTCAGCGACTAGTTAACATTTTCTGAGGCTTGTTTTCCTTTTGCAACTCTGAAAGATCCAGAGCTGCAGTGGCCTGTGGAGGGTGACTGGTCAGCTTCAGCCAAGTGTGAGGAGTGTGTTTGGATGCAGTCATGTTCTTTTGTACTTCAAATGTGTGCATAGTCCTTAACTATGTTGAAGTGACCTTTTTGAGTTTAACAGGCTGTTTTCTGACATAGTGAATCCCTTGACTTATCCAAAGTTCAAGTTGAGAGCAGTTTGACTGCCTGTGTGGCATGTGCACAGTATTCCTGTTAGAAAAGTGCTTTTCTGCTTAATATTACTTATGCAAGATCAGTGTACTGCCACTGAGGTGGGTCAGTTTTTAGTGAGGTTGCTGCAAGAGACTGACAGCTGGATGCTCTTTTTACTAATTTTCTCTGTTAGGGATTTGAAAAGGCTATCTTCTATTAATGTACAAGTTGAAGAGTTTATCTATGTATCCTAAACAAATTTGGACCTGGAAATACATCACAGAGAACATCTGGCAGTGAAAGGGCTGGTAATATTCTCTGTGTTACAAAGTGACTCAGAAGACCAGGTAGCTCCTCTGAGATGCCAGGTGGCTCTGCCTGATAGCTCTTTCAGAATAGGATTTTATGAAAATGTCCTCTATTTGTGAGAAAGAAGTTGCAGTAAACATCATCACATCTTTTTGAGATACTGGCTTTGTGTGCTATCCAGAATTTTTCAACTTGCCAAATACGAGGTTTGCCCTGGGTAGGACAGACATCCACAAAATAAAAATATTTGTCTTTAGCTGTAGATCAGGAGCTAAGGTGAAAGGGCTCCCAAACCTTGTAGTGTTCAGGGTAAATGCAGTGGCCACTGTTAGGAACTTGTGAATTGCTCTGTAAGCTCAGAGAACTGGGATCAGCCTCTCTCAGGGGCTCTGTTATGGATTGGTAGAGAAATGGCATTTGAAACTGTTCCAGGTTTTTCAGGTGCCAGGTGTCCTGATGTGATGCTTGTAGGGCAGCCACATTCTGTGCTGGACCTCTGCAAGGCTGCTTGTCCTATTTAAGCAATTCTTTATAGTCAAGGCAAAATGAAATTGATCAGTGAGTTTAGCAGTGAGTGTTTCTATACTTATCTCTTAAGGGAAGTGATTCAATTGAAAAATGTTATAATCTAAAAATGTATGATTTGAAAGCCTTCAGGTTTGTCTTCTGTCCTGCACACAGTAGTACTGGCTGTAAATCTCTGCTAGCAAGGAATGTGGAAAACCTGCTAAAAAGTTAGTTGCCAGTGAAGTGTGTTCAAGGTGTGCTAAGGCTTCTTTATAGTGCCTTTGAAATCTGTCTCATGTTTCCAAAATGTTATTTACCTCTGAACTTCATGGCTTGAGGAACTTGCTGTTTTGGAGATACCAGATGCCCATTCTTAATTCTGTGAACAGTCTAGAGGCATATCTCAGACTCTGGAAACTGGTACATAGCTGGTATGTAACCTTTGATATTCCAGCTAATGCTTCTAGTAATAAATGGACAGAGAAACAGAAGAGATAGTGCTGTGCTTGTGCAGTGGCCTGGCCACAGCATGGATGGAGAGCACACCATTTCAGACCAACAGATACTTCTGTTCACTTGGCTCTGTGTTTTGCAGTCCTTTCTCTTCATGGAGGATATTTCCCAGTGGAAGATGGGTTTCATGGTGGCACTGCACATGGTTTGTTACCTGTGTGTTTTTGATGTTGTTACATTCTCAAAAATCAAGGCAGTGAGGGGCATGTCTTTGGAAAGGCCCTGGCAGTGTTTGGGTTGTGACAGCTCAAGTGTGAGTCCTGTCCCATGAGAGCTCATGCCAGCTGCTGCAATGGGCTGTCTGGCATTGGCAGGAACTGAAACTTCTTTGGGCTCTGGTTTTTAGACATTTTGGCACAACTGAAGATGAGATAGTCTGTGAATTGTGCTATGAGACTACAGTTGCTTGGTTTCTGTGAAGGCCAGCCTCATAACCCTGGCCTTGTTAGGGCTCTGCCCCAAACATTTCAATAGAAGCTGTACCTTAACAAAAATACTGAATTTAAAAAATCCCATTTTGCAAATAGGGAGCTTTAAAAACAAAAAAAGATGAGAAAGGAGACATACTAATTGCCCTGAAAGGGCAGCTACAGGTGGTAGCTGAATAAAAATGGGGGGATATTGCTGGGGGATTGAGCTGCTGACCATCTTCTGACACGCTGAAGAGCAAATGCTCTGACCTTCATCATTCTGGTTCCTTGTTCTGTTCCTAGGAACAGAGGAGTCCTCATCCTGATCTGTCCTTTGGGGTCTTGAAGCAGTACAGTCATGGCATGTTGAATGTGCCCTGTGAAATGCTCCCCATCCTCCCTCAGCCTCCAGGTGTGATTTAGAGCTGGACATTTTCTTGAGTGTTCAGTAAGGCAAACCCAGTGCAGTGTGTGATGGATTGGGCTGCAGGTAGTGGGGATCAGTGGTGAAGTCTCTTGCAGTGTTTTAAAATCTTGAATGTGCTAATTCAAAATAGTGTGCGAAGTGGATTTTTGCTTCTGGATGATGTTCTGGGGATATGCAGTGTGCCATGGCTGCTTTCTCAGTCATTGTAAGTTGTGAAAAGTTGAAAAAATTAGGGTAGTGTCAGGTCTGTCTTTAACCAGGGCAGTCAGGTGGGAAGGAGACATCTGAACTCTGAGGAGTACAACTTTGAAGTGCGGTCTCAGTGCCCTCACCTCATATTTTGTTGGGTTTTTTTTTCAAGGACCTAAACTCTTACTGTATTAAAAACAGTAAGCATGTGACTGCTTATTTTCCACAATAAAATGTGGAATATAAGTAGTCCTCCCTGCTCACTTCCATGAGAAGCCTTTGAGGTGGCTGCTGACCTCTTTCCTGTTGTGGGGTTTCTTCAGCTGTGAGAGCTGCTCAGGCTGCAGCTGTGTGAGGAAGCAGAACTTCCCCATCATCATTTGGAGATCCTGACTGGCCCCAAGTGACCAAGCAGCAACTTGCAGGGACAGGTGGTGGGTTTTGGTTTTTTTGCAGTGGGAAGGATCTTTTGCCAAAGGTAGTTTCTTCAGTACTGTCTGTTGTGGTTCTGAAGACACCATGGTTATTGGAATGAGGGATGCTGACCTCAGACAGTGCTCTGCTGAATGGGTGGGTGTTGGAGGTGAGATTTTGGGTAGGCTCTTGTGCTCAGTTGTACTGTAAAGCACTTAGTAGGTGAAGCACTGGGCAGTGCTGGTTTTAATCTGTGCAAGGTCCTGGAGGGCAGTACTGTTGTGCCAGGTGCTGTTCAGAGGCAATAGAACTTGCTATCTGGAGCCACACTGTGCTTTCAGATTGAATTTGACACTGATTTTTACCAGATACTGCTTCCTTCAAAGATGGAGGATAAACCAGTCTTGATAGGATAGACTCTGTAATGGAGTTCCCTAGATATTCAGAAATATGGACTTCAGAGGATTTGGGTACTGTGAGTTGCAGCCCCATCACTGTGTGTCCTTGAAGGGCAGGGCTGATATTATCTGTTCTGTCCTTGTGGGGATGTGTCTGCTGTGTCTCACTAAAGTTGAAGGTTGGAATTTCTGTGGCAGCATGGGAAACCTTGCAGTAACAGACACTGCTGTAGGTGTTTTGCTCAATGGTTTTTATTGTGTGTTACTCAGTGGTGTAGCTCATATGCCTTTCCTTTAGTACGTCATGGGAACAGCTGGAGTACCCCTATTCCATATGGAATTGTTCTGTTAATGGTATCAGTGCTAATAGCTCTGTAAGCCTGATGGTTCTGTTTTCCTGTAGAGGTGTCTCTTGTTCAAATCAGAGGTCCTGTGGCAAGGTGAGTAGAATGATGGTTTGAGAAATGGCTAATTCATGTCTCCTTTAAACAAGTGTCTCTCTTCTTGCCAGGTTTTTGATAACTATGCTGTGACAGTGATGATTGGAGGAGAGCCTTACACCCTTGGCCTCTTTGATACTGCAGGTGAGAAACCTGTCATTGTACTTGACCAAGGTTTACCTGAGGTGATGTTGAACATGAAGACATAGAACTGGGTTTTTTTTGGTTGAGATTTTTTTTTTAATAGAAGGGAAAAATCTCTCTTGATTCTGTCAAGACAGAATAATTAATATTAGAACCTCTTTAAGTGTGTGTACATCACTGCATCCTTAATGTAGATGAAGTCAGGGTGTGGATTTCATAAGCCCTCTCACTGAGTGCTTTTAAGAATTGAAAATCTGCTGGTCTCTTGTTTAAGCTGCATCTCAATTTTAGGCTGGAGAAGGGTGCAGTGGTGAAGCAGCTAAACATTGCTTTGTGTGTGTGAAAAGTTCCCAAGAAAGGGTAGAAACTGGTTCAGCTGCTGGATACCCAGTCCCTACTGCCTAGTAATACTGAAGTGATGTGGCAGCAACTGGTATTGTAAACTCTTCAGAAGAGCCCTTCTAGAGAGCTTAGTTCATGAACTTTGATCTAAAATTGTCTAGTATGATTTATTCTGTTCCCAGCTGTGTTCTTACATGCATCATTAGTGTCTAATTTGATGATGAAACAATCTTGGGTTTCCCGTTAAACCCTGTAGCTGTTAAAGAAATTTTCCTGTTTGGCCACCCAGTCACACTTCACCACCTGAGCTGGGACTGAAGCCTGTTGGTAGCAGCAGCTCCAGTGACCCAGTGGGGTCTCTCTGGATTCTCAGTGTGCACTACACTTCACAGTCAGACACAGTCTCCTTCCTGCCTCTGCCCCAGGTTTCCCACAGATGTCTCAGGCATCCAGATCCTTCAAATTTCATTGTGATGCTAACCCAAAATAACAGCTTGAGCTAGTGCCTCTGGGAGGAGACCCTGAACAAAGCAAACCAGGAGCTTTTATATCCCTCACAGCGTGTTTGAGAGTCTGAGGGTTCCAGCTGAGCCCTTGGCTCCTGCTGTATCTCTGGATGTCCATTAGCTGGCTGTGCCACAGGTCCCCAGACCCTTTGTGCAGAGGGTCTGTGCCAGCTCACCTGGGGCTTGTGGACACACAGAGCTCAAGCTGCAGCTGGCAGCATGGCTTCACTGAGCTCTCCATGTTCTCCTCCCAAAGGTCATTTCTATTCCCATTATTGTCAGTTCCCTAGTTCATGGACAAGGAGTTAGGTGGAAAAGAGAGACCCTTTCCTGACACATTGTGTGGTCTGCTGTAGGGATCTTGGTGGTCCTACAGCAGCTGTAGCATTGCACAGTCCCTGTGTGGGAAGTTGTGTTGGCTCCTTCTCTGCCTGTTTTCCAGCTGAGGGTTCAGACCTCTGTGAAGTGCTGTGTGTGTAGTTACACACATTCACCTGTTACCAACACGAGCAGTGATCCAGCTAGTAATTTTGAGAAGTTACCAAATGAGGTAACATTTAATGCATGTAGGTGACTGTGTGCACTTGTGGATGTAAAAGCTTTCTTTGCAGAGCTGGACTGCTGAGGGGAAAGTATTTGTTCTTAATAGTTGCCTGCTTTTTCTAAATAGCAGCCAGCACAGGTGACAAAATTTAGCAATGGATGAAACCCCTGTTGCTGGTTCTCAGATTAAACCCCAGGTCTTTGTTTTGAGCTTGTACTTGGAAGACAGACTTTGGGAGGAGTCTGTTAATTGCAACAATATAGTTTAGATTTAGATTAGATGCTAGGAAGAAATCTTTCTCTGTGAGGATGGTGAGGCCCTGGCACAGGTTGCCCAGAGAAGCTGTGGCTGTCCCATCCCTGGAAGTGCCCAAGCACAGGTTGGCAACCTGATCTAGTGAAAGATGTCCCTGCTCATGGCAGGGGGTTGAATGAGATGAGCTTCAAGGTTCTTTCCTCCCAAAACCATTCTGAGACTGTGATTCTGGTCAGTGCTTACTCCTCTGTGTCCAGCCAAGCACAGTAGATGAAATGAGCTGTCCAGATTTCCATCTTCAAACTGTAGGGTCTTCTCAATTGAGGTGTCCCAGCTGTTGTGTCAGCTCCTTCAACATCTTGTAGGTCTTTGTCTTGTATAATGAGTGAGACAGCATTAGTTGGAATCTCAGACATTTTAAATAAGTGTTTTGGATTTGGTTGCCAGTAAGTGCAGCAGCTTCAGTGCCAAATTGGCTTTCTCAAAGCAGTGTTGTTGAATTGGGCAGGAGGAGGTTTAGGAATGAGATTGGACAGAGTCAGGCTGGTGGATCAGTGCTAATGGTACCTTGCAGAGACTGCCCACCCATAGGGACTCAAAGGGAAGAGGCTGACTTCTTCCAAAACACAGCCCATGCTGGGACTTTGGTTTTAGGGGAATGCTGCTGAGTGGCCTGGTCAGTCATGTGTACCAGCAATATTCTCCTCCTCATGCCTGGAGACACTTCACTGAGTGCTCACAGTGTAAGTCACAATATTCTCGTGAATAAAACTATTTTTTTCTCCCCTCCAAAGGGAAGGTTTTTTGGTTTTTTTTGCAGGGTAATGAAATTTGATGGCATAATACATGTAATAAATGGACTAGGTGCAGAGGACCTCATCTATAACTGGATCCACGTTCTGCAAGTTTCCTTCATAATTGAAGAGGGTGTTATGCAGTCTGAGGGTATTTGATCTCAAAATGTATTGGAGACTTCTCAGATTTCCTGTGACTTTCAGCTGCTCACTGTTAATGTAGCAACTGAATGAATTCTGGATTTGAAACGTAGATTTCAAATGTTTGTGTTTGCCATATGCTTGGCTCTTTGCTTAGGAGTTAGGATTAATCACAACAATGTTACGGTGATGCAATGTGCATTCTGACTCTCTGTAGGGGGCAGGATTTTGTTGTCTGGGTCTAACACAGTGTTAATTTCCTCCTCTCTAGGTCAGGAAGACTATGATAGATTACGACCCCTCAGCTATCCACAGACAGATGTATTTCTGGTCTGTTTTTCAGTGGTCTCTCCTTCTTCATTTGAAAATGTGAAAGAAAAGGTTGGTTGAACTCTGTTTGAGAACAGAGCTGCTGAAGTATGTCAGGAGTTATCTTAGGTGGTTAATAACAAATGCTGTGTCTCTTCTGTCTTTAGTGGGTACCTGAAATTACTCACCACTGTCCAAAGACTCCTTTTCTGCTTGTTGGGACCCAGATTGATTTAAGAGATGATCCCTCAACGATTGAGAAACTTGCCAAGAACAAGCAGAAGCCCATAACTCCAGAGACTGCTGAAAAGCTGGCCCGGGACCTGAAGGCTGTAAAATATGTGGAATGCTCTGCACTGACGCAGGTAAGGGTTGGTCTTGGACCATTTTTGCCTGCTTTTATTCCATACTTTTTTCAGTTTCAGGGAAAAACAGCTCGATGTGGATGTGAAGGGGTGTAAGCTCTGTTTCTGCTATTTACATTGTAGCTTTCTCTTTGTCCTGTTGTTCTAAGGCACAGAGAGTTGGCACTGATACAAAGAAAATCAGCTCGTGTGGATTAGGCCTAGTGTAGAGGGGTGATGGAGGAGGATGTGCTTGCTGTGTTTGCTTCTGTGCTGGAGAAAAATAACTGTTGAAACTTAGAAGGTACATTATGGACAATAATTGGCTTGGGACACAGAGTGCACCTCACTGCTGAAACAAGCAGGCAAAGGAAAAAAAAAACCTTTCATTAAAGTTAATGCTGATACTTTTAAGACAGGAAACGTTCATAGTTGAGGGCTGCCTTCTCTTCCTGTGCAGCTGGTGGTGAGCTGTTTCCTGTGTTCTTCCTTCAGATAGAAGTTCTGTTGAAACAGAAAATAACAGTTAAATAGTTCTTGACAGTTCTTACATCACGTTTGTAACTTGGGAATGTGAGTCAAAAGCCAACTAAAGTAGCTGATTTGAGAGCCAAGAAACTCAAATATCTTTTCCCTTTCAGTTAGGAATACTAGAGTGGGAGCTGTTTTTTGGCTAGCTGACCTGTTGCCTTGGCTTTGGATGCTCTGGGAACTTAATCCTAGGTTCTTACTCTTGCAGAATTGACTATAACTCTTTTAACAACTTCCTTAATGCTGGTCTGTAAACATTTGTTCCTCTCTGATGTGCATGGAACCAGGGGTGCACAGTGTCAAGCCCCTCACTCTTTCCAGTTATGTTGTGCATTCATCTCCTTGAGCACAAAACCTTATTACTGAACTTCACAAAGCCTTAAGTTCTACTTATCTTGCCCCTTCTGTCCAGATTGCATGTTGAGTCTTCATTTAAAGTCCTCAGGCTTTTTTTGTAACAAAGATTGGCCTGGATGTCTCCTGTGAAGGAAATGGCTTTGCTGGAGTTATGCAGGACACTGGCACTGGAGGTGGTGTGGTGAGGGATGCTGCTGTTCATCCTGGGAATCCCTGATCAAAAAGTGCTCTTGGCCATGCTTCCTGACTGCCCACAGGCGAGCTGAGGGCTATTGATGCTTCAGCTGTAATTTTCTTGGATCTGTTCAGCCCTAAAATACTGTTTTAGGTGGTGTCTGGCACAGCCTGAGTGCTGTGAACCTGCTAGTTGGGTTAATACCTGCCAGAGCCTTTGTCCTGTATTGCTCTCTGAGACCCTTTCCTCTGTAGCTTTGGATTTGCTTTGGACTTGAGCTTTAGTCTGCTCAAATTGCATGGAATCACTTAGAATGATCAGAGCAAGAGTTGATATGGCAAAAAATGTCAGTGTTTATCCATTCTTTATTTCCAGATGGACTAATCTGTATCTGTTGCAGTGAACAACTTTATGCACTTGGAAGCTCAGCTTGAATTTTCTTCCAGAGCATTAGTGCTTGTATACCAAGTGATGATTTTAGCAGTCAGGAGTGACCTGGGAGGAGGGTTCAGAGGCCTTCTCACCTGGACAACTAGTTGGTTTGCATCTGCTCCATTCTTCTCCCTTCATTTGTTGTTGACTCACAAAACACCTTTTTCCTGGGTCTGTCATCAGTGGCTGGTGAACAGCAGTGTATCTGGGAAGGCTGTGTGGAGCTCCTGCAGTGATCTCACTGGCAGCTTGCTGAACACAGAAGGTAGCTGCTTCCCTGACCAGGAGGGTTGTTTTCCTACCTGCAAGGCAATGCTGTATTAGCTGATTTCAGCTGAAGTGAGACTCAGCTGGGTATTCACTCTCTCTTTGCCTTGGATGCTGGCTGTGCTGTTCATCTCACCAGTCCAGGGTGTTTTTTTTCTTCCCAACTAATTCACAAATTACTTTGACACCACAGTAGCAAATACTCACAGAATCATGGAGCTGGCATTATTTATTTTTTTGTTCTGTGTGCGTTGTGAGAGGCTGAGTTCCTGAGTTTTTTCTGTAAAGACAGAGTATCTTCTCTGCAAGTTTGGATGACTGCTCTGTTGGAGAGCCAGTTCTTTCCTCAGGCTGTGGAATCCTTTTTGTGATTAAGGCATCTTCAGTGTCCACCTTCAACCTCTCTCTACAAAATAGGTCCCAGTCCACTGTGACAAGTAGGTAAGGCTTTGCTGCTGGGAAAAGGTGACTGACAGATTGCAGCTGCAGTAATTGTTACTTCTAGTACTCTTGGGTGCAAATGTCTGGACTTTCTGAAGCCCAATCCTGGTACCTAACACCAGAGAGAATGCTGAATTTGGTTTATTTTCCCTCCTGATGGTGGGTTGCCAGTTTTGACACAGATTTATAAAGTGCCTTAAGCTGGCACAGAGGGAGTAAAGGAAGCCTGATCTCAGCCTGTTCCCAGTGTAACAAAAAAGTCATGATTTTAACAGGCGTGTGTGCCTGTGGTGTTGAACACAGTTTCTTCCCTTCACATTGTTACTCTTGGTCATCCAGGCTTTTAAACCTGGTCCATTTTCACAACGGTTTTGTCCAGTCCTTTTTTTTTTCATCCTCTACCCTTTTTTGCTAGGTCCTTCAAAACAAATCCCAAATTCTGCACTCCTGAACAAATTTCTCCCAGGCAATATGAAAATAAGAGGAGTCCCTGAATAGGAGAATTTAAGTAAAATTGTTTTCTTGACTCTTGCCCTGCCTGGGTTCTTAATCTGTCTAACAGTACATAATTGATTTTATGCTGCAGCCTTATTCCCACAGAGAAAGGAAATCTAATTACTATTTAGACTTCAGAGGCATTATTTATCTGAAGTCTTCAGCTCTTTTGTGAGCCTGAGTTGCAGCTCACTTAAAGAAAAAAATTGCTGGGGAGGATGTACAGAACACACAGAATGTACATTGTAGTTTCCTTAAACTACTGTTCTTTCAAGTATAATCTTGTATGTAATGTGATGGCCTTAAATGCTTCCAGGTGGCACTGCCTTAGAGGTCTCTCATGTGTGTCCTTCAGTAAAACAAGATTAAAGACCTTCTAAAAGGGATGTATCCAGTATAACCTGTAAGGAGGAACCAGTTACGTTTGAATTATCTTAAAAGAAGCCTTAAGTTTTGCACAGGCTGTAGTTGTTTACAGGACGTGATTGAAGCTTTTCTGTTTGCCTTCAGCTGTCATAAAGCAGTTCTGCTGAGCTTTTGAAGGGTGCACTCATGTCAGTAGATTTAGGCGAGTCCAGTTAGCGCAAAGTGAGCCAGGTTTCACTGCTGGTGTGGTGTGGAACTGGGCAGGGCTGGGTGGGAGTGGTGACACCCTGCCCTGTTCCTGTTGTGCTGACAGCAAGCTCAGTGCGTGCTCTGTGCCCCAGTGCAGCCCCTGCAGAGCCCTGCAGCTCTCTGACTGCTTGTCTGCTGTTGGATCCCACTTGTTGTGCTCCTGATGCTGTTCCTGTCTTCCTGTGGTTACACTTGCTTTGGCAACTAAAACTGAATAACTGAAATGCACCATTTCCCTGCTGGCTCCCAGTGTCAGGGGAGCACTGGTAAGGTATTGCATCACTTCTGAAGACTGAGAGGTAGTGACTGCCAGTGATGATGGCTTACCAGGGTGGTCCTGCTTCCATCCCAGATTGTGTGTTCCCAGCCATTTGGAGACCTTCAGTTATTCAGGGGCTGAATTCACAAAGCAGAGGAGTTTTTTGGAGTCTTTGTTCTGGGCCGTTGTCACCTGGGGAGTGGGGAGCAGTAGTCTGTGCATCCGAGGTGTTCACTATCCACAGTGGGTGATGACAAAAGGTTTAACTGACCTTTTGGGTCCCTGTGGTGGGGGAAGCTGCTGTGTACTTGATTTATTCCCGTGTAAACTCCCTCAATGTACATACAGCAGTGGAGTGGAAACCATCACCCTTTGTGTGGCCCCCACCCCCCTGTTCTTGCTGTGTTTGTGCCTCTGCCCTTCTGAGTGTTGATTTTGTCCCATTTGGCCTGTGACACGTTCTGTCTGTCTCTGTCATTGACTTCTGGGTCATCTAAATGAGATTTTCTCCTGGGATCTACTTTGTTTTTTTGCAAAGTAAATCTGTTTACTGCCTCTGTGAATTCAGCCTGCTCCTGAATGCTCTTTGTATCTGCTTGTTTTTCTCTAATCCTCTAACCTGGCTGCTGTTTTTTCTCCTCCCCTCTGTCTTGTAGAGAGGTCTGAAGAATGTGTTTGATGAGGCTATCCTAGCTGCCCTCGAGCCTCCGGAAACTCAGCCCAAAAGGAAGTGCTGTATATTCTAAACTTTCTTCTTCCCCTCTTGCTGCTGCTTCCTCTGTCCCACTACTGTAGAAACCTGGTTAAAAATGAATCAAACCACCTTGATTGAAAGCTGTTGTGCCTCCTTGCCATCTTAGAGCAACCTCTGTATTAGCTCTTGGACTGAAAACAGTACTTGAGATCTTTAGTAAAACATTGTGACTGTGGAACATGAACTGGACTCGCTTAACTCCCTGCTGCTTGGGTTGCCAGGTGTGGCTAGCTTTATAATTCAGGCTGTTGGGGGAAAGGATTTGGTTACATCGTTATTTAAAGAACGACCAAAAAAATAAGAGATGATGTTTGATCTTCCTGAATCCAACTGGAAGAAACAATGCGTGTGTTTTCCATTTCTACTTGTGACTCTTAACTGTATTTGCATGACAAAAGTACCTGAACTGGTGATCTGCAAATGAAACTGTAACGTGAAGGGTTTTCTGGTTCTCCTGTGTGCAGTGAGATGTTTTCTGTTGCTGTTGCTTTGGCTGTCTGTGCTATAGTGGAGTATGTGTCAGTCCTTGGGGGGAGGAAATATTGATGTACTTGCTACTGCTTTATGAACTGTTAAAATTCTTGCTTTCACTAACATGGTAGAGCTCTTCATTTCAATAATAGATCCATAAAGCCTGTTACTGTAAGATGTAAAGCTGCTGCTTACTGTCGTGCTTCTGATTTTTATTGTTTTAAGGAAAAAAAAAATCGATTGTAGCTTGTCTTTAAATTTTGAAATTAAAAATTGCGGTTGTTTGTATAAATGACTGATGAAGCTTTATTCAAGTTGCATTTCCTGGCTCCAGTTTAATCCTTAACAGAGTGTATGGTACCCCTCTGTACTCCTCCCAGCTTGACTTTTCTGTTACCATGGCAGCTTCTGGGCTCTGCCTGGCTGCTTCTAACCCTGGGGTGGTTGGGGCTGGAAGCCCGACCTGAGCATGTACTGGACCAGGTTATCATTGCATGCTTGCCTTGTCTCTCCTCCACTGACACACGGGTGTGTGTTGTCCCAGGCTGCTCGGGGTTGAGCTCTTCCATCTGAATGCAGCACTTTCTACTCTGTCATTAGCATGTGAAATACGTGAGTAGCCAGTTACTCAGAAAAGTTGCCTTAAGGAAATCACTTTGGTCCTCGTGTTTTGCTTGTGAGGTACACTGGTCTGCTCTCTGAGGATCAGTTTTCTTGTTCTGAAAATGAGATGCTGTGCTCAGAGGCTGCTGAGAGCAGTGGTGTGGAGCCTCTCTGGGCAGGCAGGCTTTGGGGATGGCAAATCTCCACGGTGTCCTTAGAGGGGTGTGGCTGCCACTTGGCTTTCTGGGGTTTTGTTTGTGTGAAAACTCAAAAATGAGAGTGCCCCTTTCTCTGTTTGCCCCTTTTCAGAAAGGCCTAAAGAATGTATTTGACGAGGCGATATTGGCTGCCCTGGAGCCCCCGGAGCCGAAGAAGACTCGCAGGTGTGTGCTGCTATGAACGTCCCTCCACAGCCCCTTCTGCAAAGCTGGTGTTTGATGTCATACTAAAAGCAATGTTAAAATCAAACTAAAGATACAAATTTTAAAATTTGTTTTTTGCAATAATGACAAATGCCCTGCACTCCCATCTCCCCCACACGATCCCTGTGTGAGATGAGAATGTTAGTGTTTATTCCCCAGTGGCCCCTCAATTCAGTTAAACTAGTTAATTTTGAGTAATTATGTATTACCAGAAGACACTGATCATTACTAGTTTTTCTATTTTGTTTATTGTTTCTAATTTTTTTTGTTTAACATCAAGGCATGCTCACTCAATGACTTGCTCTGTAACAGACTAATTTTAGGCTGCTTAACTGAAGTCTTGCCCCTTATGCCAGTGTGGCAAGACTTGGTTCTGGTTTCTAGACCTTGTAGGGCTGTTCTGCAGCCAGCCAGCAGCCTGGGTATGAGCAGACTTTAGTCAGGAAAGCAAAATGTCCCAAGCTGGTGCTCCTCTAAGAAGGATTGCAGAAAATACATCTTCTCTGAAGTTGCCTTGTATCTTTTTCCCCTGGCTTTTTAACTGTGCAGGTCATAAATTTATACCCCATCCTCTTAAGTTATGAAGCCTTAGGAACAGGAGAATGATTTTCTCTGGATGCACCATCAGACTTGAAACTAACTTGCCAGTCTCTTCCTTAATCTTTGCCATCATAATCTTTTGGCTCATGTTGAAGAAATAACTGCGCCTTTGGAAACATGCCTAGCTGGGTCAGTTGGGTTCTAATGAATCTACCTTCTGCCAATCCTTAATGATTAAAGAAATGCTTACAGTGGCCTGCACATGCACTGCTGCTTGGACACCCTGAAGGGACCTGGGTTGTGCTACAAGGGGTTTTGGAGCTGGCTCTGATGGTGCATCTCTTGCTGGATGGCTTGGCATCCTTTGAGGAGGGGTGGAAAGACAGACCTGTGTCAGTTGAAGGGAAGTGCAGAGAGGGGCTTCTGGTGTTTGCTGTGACACCATATTGGGACCACTTGAGGGAACCCCTTTTTCTGCATTTTGCTCATGAGTAACCTTGAACCTGTAAGAGGGCCTCCAACCCCCGAGGATCATGTGCAGTGTCTCCACAAAGACCACCTGCAGTATCGTAAGGATTTTACCAAAAAGATATTTTGGATTGCAAATTCAAAAATTTTAAGACTTTAGGGAATCTTCTCCATCTTCCAAAATTTCAATTTCTTGTAGACTCATTAGTGTTGAACCAATGCTTTTTCATGTCTAAGTTCTTTGTATATGCATTCTTTTCAGATGTATTAAAGTATCTTCACAAGCCTGCCTGAGGGTAGTTATTTCCTTTGCTTTTCTCCTGAGTGTGAAGGACTTGTAAAAATATGGCTTTTATCCCTTGTGAGCCCCCCTCTCCTCCTTGTGAGCTAGCTTGGGTCTTTCCTTAATGTTTAATCCTTGTCAGTTTGCTTCTGGCCTCAGTCCTGTCAAAATTGCTCTGATCTTTGATGCAACATCTTTGCTGTCCCTATGAAGACAGGGTTCTTAATGAAATAAATACTCAGTGTGCATGCTCCCAAACAGTAAAAGCTGGATTTTGGGGCTTATTGGGCTCCTGCACC
The DNA here is from genome assembly GCA_013399915.1 of Illadopsis cleaveri. Lineage (NCBI taxonomy): Eukaryota > Metazoa > Chordata > Aves > Passeriformes > Timaliidae > Illadopsis > Illadopsis cleaveri. Next base: position 202,972 of record VXBB01002830.1, on the reverse strand, counting down.
TCTTTTGTCAAGAAGTTTCCTGTTGTTCCCTCCTCATGGGTGGACAGCAAAAAGCCTGAAGGGACAGATGTCATCATACCTATCCCAAAACTGCACACACTTCATCACACTTTTTTGTTCATGCTCCAGAGTAATAGTGAAGTCTTACACTGTTGACAATAACTTGTATTTATTATTAAAATTAAAAAGAACTTCACTTTCCTTTTAAGAAGCTGATTTTTGGGTATTCTAATCCCAAATCTTAGTGTAAAATGTGTGGTTTTTCACTTTTCAAAGTGATTAGTGCTGTTGTTCAACTTTGCAATTCAGTTTTAATTGCTGCCTTCTGTGGGGAGGTTTGGCTGGGACTCTGGGATTCCTGGAGAAGGGTCTGTGTTGGTGGCTGTTCTTACACCTCCTTCACCTTGTAACAGCTAATCCTAATTCCTATGTCTAAAGCCAGCAGCAAGACCAAGAGATGGCCTGCAGGAAACTGCCTTTGGAGTGAAGGGAGAACCCTTTATGACTTCTTCAGGGTTACCTTGTCAAGCCTTTTCTGTCTTGGATATGTCCTTAGGTGGTCCCTCTGCATGCATCTGCATGGCAGTGATCTGTGCCAGTCCTTTCAGCTAAGCAATAAAGTCTGTTCTGTTAAATCAGGGCCACAAGGTTAAACTTGGCTCTGGAGGAATGCAGGAGGTGCTAGATGATGGAAAAACATACTTTTCAAGGAGTAGTGCTGTTTCCTTCTTCCTAGTGTTGCATTAGCTTTGCAGAAGTCTGATAACTCCCTGGATCTGCTAGGACATAGCTGTCCCAGGCCTGTGACTGGTTAAACAAGCTCAAACAGCTCTCATGCTATTTCACACTACTGATTTTGCTGGAGTGTGGTAAGAGGTTAGTCTGAGGCCAGGTGTGTGAGATGTGCTCTCTCTTGCCAGGTTCTTGTATGAGCTCTGTGGTGATTGTCTTCCCTCCCATAGGAAAGCATGAAAAACTGTCAAAAGCAGGCAAATCCACCACTTGCTTCCCCTTCTGGAACTGCCACTTTAAGCTAGTGTGTTTGAGAGCACAGGGCTTGGAGGCAGGTGGGAATATATGGCCCTTTTTTCATCCTGGTATGGCAAACCAGTCTGTGGTGTGAGCTGGGATTTCACCACATTACTGACAGATGATCTCCCTTTGCAGCTGTACTTGTGGCTCAGGGCTGTCCTCTCACCTGTGAGAGCTGCAGGTACCTGCAGCAGCTCCTGAGCACAAATAGAACATAAGGTTTGGACTGGCTGCTTAACCACCTGCTGCATAAAATCCCAGAATCCCAAACTGGTTTGAGTTGGAAGGGACCTGAAAGCCCATCTCATGTCAGCCCCTGCCATGGGCAGAGACACCTCCACTAGCCTAGACAGCTCCAAGCCCTGTACAGCTTGGCCTTACATGTGCTAATGGGGTCCTGTGTAAAGGGCCAAACATCTCTGATGGGAAGATGCCTGAGAATTGTATCAAGCTTGGGCTGAGGGCTGCATGGAGGCTGAAGAGCAGCTTTGTGTTTTATTGGCTGGGACACTGCAATTTCTTATCAGAATCTTTAGGTTATTCGTGTCTTTCACTAAACAGCCTCTTCCTCCTGCACAAGGATTAAGTTTGTGATTTGAGGGTTTTGGTTGGCTCTCACTGTGAAGCTCTAGTTCCTAATATCAATCAGGTAGTGAACAGAGTTCATACTTCTGTTGGCTACTCAAAGCAAGTGGCAGTTGATCAGCTGGTTGTTGTTTCTGAAGCAGGGATTATCTATTTTCCCTGTCTGGGCTGTGTGTTCCCACATGTCCTTCACATCAGCTCCATTAAGCTGTACAGGGAGACAGTTACATTCAGAAATTGCATGGAAATGTGACATCTTGTATGATATTTTCCTGATGAACTAGTGGACCCTGTTTTTCAGGGTCAAGCTGATACCAAAAAGAGTGCAAGGCAGGAGGTAGGAGAGCAAATCTGCTATAGAGGGTTAGGGAGTAGGTGGGAGCATACCCACTGTGTGCCCACTACAGCTGTATCAGTAAACTCCTGTGTGCTGTGGTAACAGCATGAATCAGTTTGTTTTCCCACTGTGCTGTTGTCAGTGGAGTTGACATATGGAAATCAAGACTAAATAGGGAAGTAGTTATGTGGAAAAAAAGCCCTGCCTCTTGTAGGGGACATACTTGCACCTGAAATCCAAACCAACACACTCGACTCCAACGTTGGTTACTGGTGCAGAGTGCTCCAGGGCAGCAGCAATTGCTTTCCTGAGCAGAAGATAATTTTAAGCATACCCTAAGCTCAGTCCCTCCCTTGCTGATTTAGATGGTATGTGGAAATTTTCCACTGTATATAAGCTGATTCAGCTAATCCTGCTCTTTCTGTACTTTCTGGTGCAGGCATCGACTCTGCATGGCTGCTGTAATGCTGCTTGGTGCTAAGATTGTATTAAACTGGTGCTGTTTTTTCTCTCCAAGCTTTCCTGTGCTCTGCTATCGTGTTGGAGTCATGAGCCTTTTCTTTTTCTCCCTTGCTGGTTTCCCTGTGGGGCAGCAGGAAACTGTTATGCCATTGAAGAAGTGACACTGTTGAACATCAGATGCAGTGTGGGTCACCTTTACTGAAGTGTTTGGGAGACCAGTGAGACAGGCTGAGCTCTGCACCTTTCCTACAAGGCAGCTTCTTTGTGTTCTCCTCTCCTCCCTCTCCTTCCCAGTAATGTGCTGGGTATTATACATAGTGTGACTCTAATTAAAATATGGGGAGGGTATCAAGTAAGGAGAGATGGGCACGTTTGGTAGGACCTCTGAGAGGAGCTTTCAAGAGCAATGGCATCTTCCCAACACAACTGAGTCATCCAGGCTTCTGAGCAGGTGGTTCCATGGCATCGCACAAGCCTGTCAAACACCCCCAGTTAACTGTTGCCTGTGGCCTTGAAGGGCTTTTTGAGGGTTGTGTTAGTTCATCTGACCTGGGATGGTTCCCCTTGTCTCTGCCTGGATTATGTGTGTCTGCCCTTCCTATCCCAAGGGGTTCTCAAAAAGGAGGTTTGACAGAATGCAGCTGTGCAGCTGCTTTAGTGTACTATTGGATTGATGTACAAATCTCCTGAGTTTTCTGTCCTTTATGTGCTCTGTTTCACATCCCAGAGTGGTTTTGGAGTGTGCTAGTGGGATTTGCACTAGGTGAAATGTAAATGGATATTGCTGTCCAGTAGAGAATGGAATTTGGGTCACTGGGGCCTGGCTGAAGGGAATTTGAAGGGCTCCCAAAATCTCAATGTTGCTGTTGGGTTGGTTTTGCTTGTTGGATCTGCTCCTGCTGCCTCTGCTGCTTGCTAGAGCTAAAAGCAGACCAATGATTTTGTCATGTCCCCAAGAGACAGCAGTGTCCTCTGGTACTTGGCCACCATCTAGGTCTCAATTTGCAGATGGCAGCTGCTGCCTCCTTTTAAAACCAGACTCTGGTACTTGCAGGAGCACTGTCAGTACTGACCTGACCCAGCCTTCCTGCTGCCTTATCTCCTGTGAACCAGCCTCTCTCTCTCCGTGTCTGGCTTTTTTCTGTGGGTGCTTCTGGGGTGCTGTGCTTGGAAGGTGTCTTACTTTGCTTCCCCTGGCTGCCCACACTCTGTGTCCTCTGAAAAACATTCCTCACTGTTGTTCCTCTTTAAAAAGATCAAGCATGACAGAGGAAATGACTGCTTCAAAAACCGCAAAGAATAATCCTGAACTGATTAAACTAAATAAACAAGCTCTAGCTACTGAAATGCACTCGTGAATTTCTAGTAGTTCTGTCACCTTGGTCCCAGTGGTGATCTGTCCCTTTCATGGGCTGAATTAGTTCCTGAAATCGAGCCTGGGAAAAAAAGCAACCACGATCTGGGAGTTGGGTGGAGCTGTCTGTGAACTTCTGCCCTAAATGACTTGTCCAGGACTGCACAAGAACCTGGCAGCGTTGGCACAGGCTGGAGCTCAACAACAAGGTTATCTGAGCTGGATATCCTGCTGCCCTACCACAAACACACTGGCATGTCCAGGGCTCCTCCCTCTCGTTCCTTTGGAAGCTGGTGCTGACTGACCAGTTCCTCATTAGAGTGAGGTGAGATGAAAATACAGCTTATCATGGGCTTAGGAAGAAAGCCTGAGTGCAAAGTAAATTGACTGTAGAAGAGATGGAGGAGCTTGGATGATGGACAGGGGAAATCCTCATCTGCATCCGGGCTTCTGTCTGATTTTTTGGGTTTTCTTGGGAATAGATTGTGTATTTTTTTAGACCCATCCTGATGCTGCTACCCTCTGCCTACTGCTCAGCTTTGGCAGAGGATCAGAGTAAGGAAGGGGTATATTTATCTGATCACCCCCTAATGCAGTGGTCCCTGGAAGTTAGTAAACTCTTTCCCTTATGGCCGGGTGGTTTGTGCCTTGAATTGTCAACATGAGCCCTGTGAGCTAAGGACCAGCTGCAGCCGGGCCCCGTGCAGTGTGTGCTGTCAGGTCCTGGCACTTGGCTGTGGGCAGAGGTTTTCCTGAGGCGTGGATGGGGCAGCTCCTGTCCCCTGCAGGGCACCGTGTGCTCCGGGCTGTCTGTTCAGTTCCTGCGGTGCAGCAGCTGGGCAAGGGGAATGCCCAACAATGGAACACTGACCGTGTGCGTGCCTGTCCGCGGTGCGTTTCCAGCTGCCCTCTGGTGGTTTGCCACAGAAGGGCTGAAATTGGGGTCTGGCCCGTGTTCCTGTCGTCACATGCTCGTGAGAGCTCCCGCGGCCAGGGGCACCTTCGGGAGCTGAGCCCGCAGGGTGGGACATGGGCGTTTCGGCTCCAGCAGCCCTCCGGGCCTCCTGAGCGACCTGCAGTGGTGTCTGGGTCGTGATGCTGCTAATGAAGCCTGATGAGGTGCTAAACAAATCGACTGTAAGGGTCATATGTGTAGGTTCCTGCATGGGAGGGTGGCCTCGTGTTCCAGTCCGAGGGGGTGGAGTTCTGAAGCAGGAAAACGCAGACTTAAGTCTCTACAGTCTTCATGGGCTCTGGTGAAAAATGGCCTTGAGCTCTGAAGCACAGCTTTGCCATCACCTTTAATCTTTTGCCATCAGTATTAGTGTCGGAATAAACTACATAAAATTAAACTAGATAGGTACTGAGTTCCTGACCTTTAGTCTTGATGCATGTGTGAAAATACTTCCTTTAGTTTTTAATTTCCAGCTTTTCCTTGATTTTGGAGAAATCAGGACTCTGCTGAGGGTTTTGTAGGGCAGCCTGGGATGACTGCCTGCACACATGGGAAGTGTATGTGCATCTGCTCAGCCCCCTGTGCCTCTTTGTGCTGCAACTCTCAGCCTGAAGTGGCTGTACAAATGATGTTTTCAGTGTGTGAAAGTACAGGGGATATACTGATCCTGTCTGTACAGTCCCTGGAAACCCTGTCCAGAGTTGGACACATACTGTGTAGGGTTGTGTGCTGGGTGACCTGTGTGCCAAGGGTCTGGTGGGTGGGTGGTCGTTTCCCTGGGAGCAGCTACAGCAGGTGACTGTACCAAAACACAGGACATCTGCAGGAACTGCACTGACATCCCAGGAAATGTCACTGCTGGACAGTCCAGCTCTTTCTGGATAAAAGTGGTTTCTGGACACTAATGACCTAGCAGTGCTCAGGGTGTGGGGTAGCATTAGCATCTTATTTTGGGGTGATTCTGCTGACCAAAGTCTACCTGTAATTGCATGGGGAGGAGAGAGGATTTCTTTCCACAGAGAGGAAAGGATGGTTACTTTATCCAACACCCAGCTCTGGAAGGATGGGGGTGTCAGAAGCAGAGTGCTGCTGTGAGTATAGGACCTAGGTCTAGGCTGCTGTCCCATGCATAGCTGTGACAACCTCCCTGTGCTCCCAACCACATACTTAGAGCTGGAGAGAGCTTACCTCAGGAGAAACACACCTCTTGACCCTTCCTGAATGTTTTGGGAGGATCAGATTGGAGCAGAGGTTCCCTTGCCAGATGCTGTGCCAGCAGTGAAGCCCATGGGTATCTTGCCCTCTCCTTCATAATTCTTTGCTGGTTTGATGATGTTCCTCTTCCCATCAGGTGGGAGCCTTCAAAAAGCCCTGTGCTCCTGATCTGCAGCTAGTCCTGGCTCAGACCATGTGTTTCCCAAATCTCCTCTCTGCTTTCACTGTTGGCTCTCCAAGGGGAACTGGAGATGCTGGCACAATGCTGCACACTTCCCAGAGCTCCTAGCCAGGTGGGCTCCTCATGGATGGTTTCTGAGTTGTTGGCTGGCTGTCACCTGCCTGTGCCATTCTGGGCTGTGGACCTTCCTTAGATCCCAGGGTCAGCAGAGGGTGAGAAGCAATTCCCTTTAAATGCAGCTGAGGCTAGTGGGGGCAAAACTACAAAAATCAAATGATTGGGATCTTGCAACAGTTGAGACCTGATGTCTTCCAGGCAAGGTAACTGACTGCTTTGGCCCTCAAGGAGTGTTTCAGACCCCTCAGTCATGGCCTGACAATGCAACCAACTCCTTCCTTCCAGCCTGTGTGTGCTGAGTCCAGGGAAGATGCTTGGATATATGTGGGAGCTTACAGCATGAGAAAGGCTTGTCCTGGAAACCTGTTCCAGCTTCTTCTCTTCTCTTGTGGAGAGTCTGAACTGGGCACTACTTTTAGAAAATGCTGAGGCATCATCCTGGCAGCCAAGAGGCTTGGTTCCTGTGAGCCTGGTGAGCTCTGGGATCTGGCCACGTCTGAGTGCTGCAGAGGAGAAGCCACTCTGTTTTCTGGAAAGCAGAGCAGGCAGAGGCAGGAGAGCAGGGTGACGAGCTGGGGGAAGGCTGTGATGGGGCTGCTTTTATCCAACATGTGGATTTAAGGGACATTGGCAGCCCACTCTGGAGCACAGCATCCCTGGCTTCATTCCTGGTGGTGACAGTGCTGGGGCATGCAGGTGGCTGCTGAAGTTATTGTTCATAACTGGGGATACTCAGGAACTGAGGGGGCTGTTATGGGAGATAACAGAATCCTAAAATTGTTTGGATTTGAAGAAATCTTGAAGATAGATTAGTTCCAATCCCTTGCCATGGACAGGAATACTGTCGACTAGACACAGATTTCTCCTGTGATTTCTCTCTTCGCCTTGAATACCTCCAGGAATGGGGCAGCCACAGCTTTTCCAGGTCCCTGGAGGCATTTAGCCCTACTTCAGAGCTGGAGTCTCTTGTGGCAGCAAAGTGAGGTAACGAGTGTTGATTCAGCCCTGACTGTGTCTGGGGTTGGATCCTGGTGGAAGATAAGGTCTGCTCAGTTTTCCAGGATTGCTGTGTGACAGGAACTGGAGCTCAGTGGCTCCCACAGAGCGAATCAGAGATTTGTGAGCACAACTGGTGTGACATGGGACCCTTTACTCGCTGTCAGGGTTTGCTGTGGGTGGGACAGTCTTGTCCTGTGTTGCCTCTGTCCAGCCCAGCTCACAGGAGTGTGCAGCAGTAACTGCAGCTTTCCAGGGATCTGCCTCTGAAGCACAAGTTTGAAGCTGTGTTTTCCAGCTCATCTTGCACACCAGGAGTGGAGCTCCGGCTGTAAATCAGGTAGGTATTGCTGTAGGCATGTATTTATGCCATTTATACCAGGGCTGGGGTGTTTTTTGGATTTCAGGATGAAGAAATGAGCCCACCAAGCCCTAGTGAGGCTGGCTGGCTGCATGTTTTGCCTCGGGCAGATAAATCTGGGCTTCTGCACAGTTTCTGGCAGTGGTACCCAAGCTCCAGGAATGCTGTGAGGCTGCAAGCCTTTTTTTAACTTCCTTTGAAATAATGAAAAGAAAAGGGAAAACGGAAGAAAAATGAGTCTTCTATGGCAAACGAGGGCAAATCAAAAGGTCCTGGCTGATAGCTAAAGCCTGTTTAAAATAAACCTGACAATGTTTTGCACAGCATCTTCTTTCCTTGTTTGACATACTGATCACTGATTTGGGATGTGCATGGATAACATGGGAATTTGTCACTTTTGTGCAGTGGGGGAACAGGTGGAGATGGAGTTGGCTGCAGGAAATAATCTGGAATTTCTCACTGCTGCTCAGCATGTGAGTCACTGGGGCCTGTGCAGACAACCTCATCATGGGGTCCTCTCCTCTGGTCATGGGGATCAAATCCAGCATTTGAGTCGGTAGTTTTCCATTTTCCTGTCACATGCAGGGTGACTGTACCANTGGCTTTGGTGTGACCCAGGACCCGGCCCTTGGCCTTGTTGGACCTCGTGCACTTGGCCTGGGCCCATCAATCCAGCCCGTCCTGCTGCCTCTGCAGAGCCTTCCTGCCCTCCAGCAGATCCACACCCCCACCCAGCTTGTGCTGTTGGCTGTGCTGGTACCACCCTAGCTGCCTGGGGTGGATTTTTGGGCTCTCACCACATAAGCACGGCCCCCTTGCCCTGATGCATGTTGTCCCCAGCCATGTTCTCCCACAGCCGGGCTCTCAGCTTTGCAAGGTGTTGATCCACCTCGCTGTCTTGCCTACACTGCAGAGCCTCTGGGGGCTGAAGGGCGACATTGCCGTGCCTCAGGCAGAGGTGAGTTCCGGCTGCCTCAGGACAGCCCATGTCAGGTTGTCTCCAGCCCACTAGATGGCAAACATGTAAAGGCTTTGCTCGTTCCTGGCCAGCCTGGTCCTTGGCTCTAGTGCCAAGAAGAGGGCTGGAGGAATTGGATTTCTTTTTGCTGCAGCCACCGGCTGTGGGTCCAGTGCAATCATTTACATTTCCAGCTCCTTTGTATAACATCAATACTGGGGCGTGCACGAACTGCTGAGCTGTTTACAGCTGTGCTGGAGCTGCAGCATGGGCTGAGCAAGCCACATCCAGCTGTGCTCCCACTGCTGCTGCTGTTGGTTTTGGCTTCCTCCGGATGAACCCAGCCCTGGTTAACAGGGGACCAGAAGGAAGAGGACAGAGGCTTGGGGATTTAGTGCTGTAGTTTGTTCCACTGACTCTGCTGGGCAGTTTGGGTTTCCCTGAGTCTCCCTGGCTGCTAAGCAAGCATATCCTCAGTGACTGTGCCCCCATGGAGTGCTTTATGGGCACAGCCCCCCTCAGGTACCCCCATCCAAGACCTTATTGCAGTCCACAGCTTCCTCACAAGGGGCAGTGGAGGGGCAGGCGTTGATTTCTGCTCTCTGGTGACCAGTGACAGGTCCTGAGGGTCCATGAAGCTCTGTCAGGGGAAGTTAAGGCTGGATGTTAGGAAAAGATTCTTCCCCCATAGGCTGGTGGGACACTGAACAGGCTCCCCAGGGAATGGTCATGGCCCCAAGGCTGCCAGAGCTCCAGGAGCTGAAAAATGTGTTCAGGCATAGGGTGGGATTGTTGGGAATGTCATCTGCAGACCCAGGGGCTGAACTCAATGATCCTTGTGGATGCATTTCTGCTTAGGATGTTCCATGGTGCAGGGTGAGTAGAATGCTGCCCAGACACCCTGTCTATCTCTATAGATAGATAGATACAGGTATTTATTCAGTGCTGTCCCCTGTTGTCTTCAGCCCTGGTGAACCTGGGGTGGTTTGGCCTCTGGTCAGAGAAACTGCTATAAACTGGATGGGACAAACCTGTCTGAGGGAGTACACTGCCAGCAGAGAAATGCCTCTCCCTTTGGCTCCTGGGCCTTTTGCCTTTCTTGCATGAACAGAAGGTGCTGCTTGAGTTTCCAGGCTCAAGGTTCAATGGAAGAGTGGGAGCATCTTCTGTCTGCTGAGAGTGATGAAGCTGGAGTCTGCCAAGGTTTCATGGGACATGGAAGAGCTGCCACCAGTTACAGATACTGGCCAGGGAACGTGGGGACATGGCTGTTGCTGCAGCAGAGCAGGAGACTTTTGAGGTGCCTGAGTAATTCAGGAACTTGATGGATGCATATACTAAGGTGCCTCTGAAAATCCCTCCAGAATTCAATCTGTATGATGAGGAACTGAAATACTTTTGAAAACCTGGCTGTGGTGTCTGGCTGCAGCTCAGCTGCCATGATCAGAGAGCAGTATTTCTTTGAAAATGGGATTATGTTGCTTGATGGGCTTTTGAAAGCGTGAACTTTGACTTTGTGCCCTGTCCTGTTCCTCAGCCCTGTGTGGAGACAGAAGAGGCCATGCTTTGCCTGGGGCATTCTGGTCTGCCTGAGGTGTGTGTTGAGATACACTTGTAACCCTGGGAGGAAAGGGGAAGGATCTGGGCCCTGTGATGTGTCCATGGTGCTGGTGGAACCTGTGGGGAGTGCATATAGTGCTTGTGCCACCCTTCAGTGATGAACCTGACAGTGGATGCAGAACAGCCTTCACATGGTGCCATTTGCATCTGCTTTTTCACAGTTAATGCAGACTGATTTGGACTGGAAGGGGCCTTAAAGCTCATCTTATTCTACTCCCCTGCCATGGGCAGGGACACCTTCCACTAGACAAGGTCCTCCAATCCCCATCCAACCTGGCCTTGAGCATTTCCAGGGATGGGACAGCCACAGCTTCTCTGGGCAACCTGTGCCAGGGCCTCCCTACCCTCACGGGGAAGAATTTCTCCCTGATGTCTAATCTAAACCTACTGTCTTTCCATTTAAAGCCATTTTGCCCTGGTCCTTCCTGGGGTCTCTGCCTGCTGCATGGTGCAGGCTCTGCCTCTGCAGTTTGATTCCTGGCTCAACCTCCCCTCATTCAACTGTCTTCCCCTTACTCTGCTCCCTTCTAGTTTCATCCTGCCTTGGTTTCAGCCTGGCTCCAACATGAGTTAATCTGTCAAACTGTTTCTAACAAACCCACCCAGACAATGGATGATCATAGATCTCTGCCTCCTCTCCCCTTCTGTGACCTGCAGCAATTTAGGTTAGAAAACAATAGTGCTGGTCTAACAGACCTGATTTCATTCTCAGGAAGATTGCAGCTTTGGCTGTAAAGATAACCAAGTTTGCATAGGGGGCTCCAGATCTGCAGAAGGTGCACTTTACTGTTGTGATGTTTAAAACTTCCCACAGCACACTGTGAGCTGAGGGTGCTGCTTGCTCAGCCTGCTGCTTCTGCCCCGTGTGGGGCCAACCTGATGAAGAGAGCAGGGAATGGCAGACACCCCTGCTGTGTGACTGAGGGTTAGCTGAGGCTGTGGCCTCCCTTACCAAAGCACAGACTCAGGACACTGTCTCTGAGGCAGAGTTTTATGGTGGGAAGGGGATGGAGCACTGACCATCTCTATTGTGGGGAGTTCCAGGGAGATGGCAGCTGCTGAAAACATTTTGAGCCAACTACAATGCTATTACTGGAGCCAAGGGTGATGTCCAGTGCCCTTTCCCAGCTTTAAATCTATTGAATGACTTGTTTGTGTACTTAGAGGTGCATTGCTGATGCAGTGATGCCAAGGTGGTGGTTGTGTTGGAGGTGGAGGTAAGTCTGTCTCCCACCTTTGCCTTGCCTGGCAGAGTCACAGCCCAGCCCCAATGCTCTGATTTTGTTCCAGGTTTGCTCTGCATAGGTGTCATGAGTGAAGGCAGATTTCCAGTCTGTTTCTTGCCTGTCCCCTGCTCCTGAGGAGGGACATCTGTTTGTGTACTGATAATGGAGCCCCTGAGCTACAGCCATGTTATTCCTTGTCTCTGTGTGCTGCTTTTGGCTGTGGTGGAGTTAAGTGTCCTCACAGTGGCTGGTGTGGGGCTGTGCTTTGAATTGTGCTGAACACAGGGTTGATGATATAGAGATGTTTTTGTTATTGCTGAGTGGGGCTTACACAGGACCAAGGCCTTTCCTGCTTTTCCTAAGGCCATGCTGGGGAAGGAGGTGGGGCTGCATGGGAGGCTGGGAGGAGGCACAGCCAGGACAGGTGACCCAAAGTGACCAAAGGGATGTTCCAGACCACACGGCATCATGCTCAGTGTGTAAAGCTGGAGGGAAGGAGGAGGAAGGGGGGACGTTTGGAGTGATGGCACTTGTCTTCCCAAGCTGCTGTTCCATGGGATGGGGCCCTGCTCTGCTGGAGGCTTTGAATACCTGCCTGCCCATGGGAAGCAGGAATGAATTCCTTGTTTTTCTTTGCTTGTGTGTGTGGCTTTTGGTTTCCCTATTGAAGTGTCTTTATCTCAACCCACGAGTTCTCCAGCTTTTACCCTTCCAATCCTGTCTCTGATCCCACTGGTGGGGGAGGGAGTGAGTGGCTGCAGGGGGTTTGGCTTCTGGCTGGGGTTACAGCAGGACAGTGTGCCAGATGCCTTTTATTACTGTCTTGGATGGAGTTAGGAACTGTCATGCTGGAAAGCATGGTGCACTCTGCAGGTCCTGCCACAGCTGGAGCTGTAGGGGAGACTCCATGTGCTGTATGTTCATTGCCAGACCCCCTTGTCTCTCAGCACCAACCCCCAAGGCAGGCCAAGAAAGCTGGGGGGACCTGGGCTCTTTCCTTGGTGCCTGAGCAATCCTGCAGCTTTGCAGCAGTGATGCATGTACCCAAAGACCAACACAGGGTCCTGGAGTCTTGGAAAATGAGGATAAGGGGTGAACACGAAAACAAGTGACACTGGAGGAGCTACTGCTGACTCCAGTGACCCATGGGCATGCCTTGGGACCAGGGTGTTGATTTGGGAAGGTCTGTGCTGTGTTTTCATTCCTGGGAACAGCTCAGGGAACCAGAGCTCTAGTATGCAGCTGGGTCTGTCAGTCTTTTGACACTGTCCCATCCAAAAAGCCCCTGAGTCTGCTTGCTGAGCTTGCCAGCCCTGGCTCCTTGTCTGCTTCCCTCCTGAGGGCTGGTTGGAAGGCACAGGCATGGGCAGAATGAATCTGTCCTGATGTCACTGCAGTGACAACAAGGATCATTTTGGTCACTACAGGTGCTGTCAAAGCTTGAAGGACCAGACACCCCCAACACAGCCAACACCAGAGACTGACACCCAGCTGGCTGGCTGGCTGTATATTGGCATCTCTGGCTGGCAGGTTCTCCTCTATTTTGGGGAGGTGCTGGCATCTGTGGAACTAAGACAGAACGGAAATATTGTTTTTCCTAAGCTCTCACAAGCCTCAGCAGTGCTTGCAGCAGGTCCCTAATTCCAAGGGAATCATTCTGTCTGCAACTGTGGCGATGCTGGGTTAGTCTGCTCTGTGGCAGGGCTGGTGCCGTGGTGTGCTGGGTCAGTCCCAGCTGCCCTGGAGTTTGGGCCAGTCATGGCTTTTGGAGGTTTGTTCCTCTGTGCCCCTGGCTCTTTCCTTGTCTGTGAAGGGTGGGAATCTGATGGGTAGATGTCTTAGGAGTTCAGCTGCCTGCACAACATTCCCAAAATAAGCTGCCACTGCTGTGGCATTTGTATAGACCATCTCCAGCCACGTTTTGTACTTATGGCTTCCTTCATCCTCCTGTCCCCTCTGCTGAGGATAAGACCCTGGGGATATGGCAGCAGCCCAATCCCAGCCATTGGGGACACTGAGGTTTGCTGAGGAGACACTGAAACACTGAAGCACAGGATCAGTTAGGTTGGAAAGACCTCTGAGGTCATTGAGTCCAACCCATGAACACCATCATGTTAACTGGACCATGGCACTGAGTGCCTTAAACACCCCAGGGACAGTGTCCCCACCATGTCCCTGGGCTGGGTGCCTGGGAGCAGAGCCTGACCCCCCACCTGGCTACACCCTCCCGTCAGGGAGTTACAGAGAGCAGGAAGATCCCTCTGAGCCTCCTTTCCTCCAGGCCGAGCCCCTCCAGATCCCTCAGCTGCTCCTCACAGGACATGTGCTCTAGACCCTTCACCTGCTCCAGCCCCTCAGTGTCCTTTCTGAATTGAGGTACCCAGAACTGGACACAGCACTTGAGGTGTGGCCTCCCAGTGCCCAGTACAGGGGGAGAATCACTTCCCTGGTCCTCCTGGCCACACTAATCCTGATACAGGCCAGGATGTCGTTGGCTTTCCTGGCCACCTCGGCCTTCTTGGGCACATTCTGGCTCACGTTCAGCTGCTGTCACCCAGCACCCTGATGTCCTGTTCNATCCCTCAGCTGCTCCTCACAGGCCATGTGCTCTAGACCCTTCACCTGCTCCAGCCCCTCAGTGTCCTTTCTGAACTGAGGTACCCAAAACTGGGCACAGCACTTGAGGTGTGGCCTCCCAGTGCCCAGTACAGGGGGAGAATCACTTCCCTGGTCCTCCTGGCCACACTAATCCTGATACAGGCCAGGATGTCGTTGGCTTTCCTGGCCACCTCGGCCTTCTTGGGCACATTCTGGCTCACGTTCAGCTGCTGTCACCCAGCACCCTGATGTCCTGTTCCACTGGGCCCCTTTCCAGCCACTCTGCCCCAGCCTGGAGTGCTGCATGTGGTTATTGTGGCCAAGGTGCAGGACCCAGCACTTGGTCTTGTTGAGCCTCATGCCAGTGGTCGCCACCCATTTATCCAGCCCGTCCAGGTCCCTCTGCAGGGCCTCCCTACCCTCCAGCACATAAACACTCTGACCCAACTTGGTGTTGTCCATGAATTTATGGAGGATATGCTCGATGACCTCATCCAGATCAACAGTAAAGATATTAAGCAGGGCTGGGCCCAACACTGATCTCTGGGGGACACCACTAGTGATTGGCCACCAACTGGATGCAGCACCAGTCACCACCCCTCTCTGGGCCTGGCTGTCAGCCAGTTCATCTTCCCCCAGTGAAGATGTACCTGTCCAACTTGCCAGCTTTTCCAGGAGTGTGCCATGGGAGACCGTGTCAAAGGCTTTGTTGAAGTCCAGGTAGACATTCACAGCCCTCCCCTCGTTCCCTAGGTGGGTCACCTGGTCATAAAAGGAGAGGAGGTTGGTCAAGCAGGAGCTGCCCTTCCTAACCCTCCCCTTCAGAACACTCTGCTGGCTGTGTCTGATCCCTTGGTTGTCCTATATATGCTGTGTGATAGCACTCAAGATGCCTTGCTCTGTGGTCAGGCTGGCAGGCCTGTCCTTTTCTAGATCCTCTTTCTGGCTCTTCTTCCCAGCCCAGCTGCCTGGGGTAAGTGCTCAGGAAGAGCTTGGTCCTGCCAGGTATAGTGGTCTGGCTCTCCAGCTGTCAAGCCTGCTTCCAACCACAATCATCTGCCAGCTTATACCCTGGCTGCCTCACATTTTCTTGTGTGTCTTTGCGGATGCATTATGGGGCTGGAAGTTTCTGGGCACCCACAGGCACCATGGGAGGGAGCCCAAGGGCTGGGCAGGGGTGGTAAAGGGGCTGCTTTGTGCCTGCTGGCAGCCTTTGAGCTCTCCTGGTGCTAGAAGCCCCCAGCCCCTTGGGATACCTGCACTGAGGCACAGTTTGCTTAATACCACCAGGTGCTCCAGCATGGGGCAGGATCACAGGACAGCTTAAGGCTCCACACAGACAGGAGCTTAACAGCTTGACCCTGGGACCTCTCTGTTACCCCCTTGGGGCACAGCTGTGATTTTACAGTGTGGGTAGGAATGTCTCCTGAGCCAGGCTGCACACTGGAGTGGATCCCTGGCTGTGTGCTGCAACAGGGGCTGGACAGACCCCAGCTCCTGGCAGAGAACCAAGTGTCTGTGGGCCAAGGGCTTGTGTGTGCACTGTGACCCTGAGGCACAGCAGCACAGTGTCCAGATGTGCTCTGTGACCCCAACTCTTCAGGGGGCCATGGTTACTCCACTGCTTGGTCATGGAGCTGGTTGGGGAGGATGGGCAGCAAGCCCCTGCCTGTCCAAGTGTATTTGAAGGGACCCCACAGAAGGTGAGGTTTGTCCCTGGCCATACACGGGAAATGGGAATGTGAGGACATTCCTTGGTGACACAGCTCTCAGCTCTCCTCCAGCAGATGACTGCAGCATGATCCTGGCCATGCCCTGGCATGGATGCTGGGTGGGATAAGTACAGCTCCCATGCAGTGAAAGGTGAGGGGGAGCTGGCACACTGGGATCACAGCTTCCCTGATGCCATCTGGGATCCCCAGTACCTGCTGATCCCAGGCAAGACACAGTTCTCAGCATCACCATAACCCCACTGACTTCTCTCCCACACTGCTCCCAACACATCTCCTGGTGTGCCAGCTCTGGTGTGGCTGTCCCAGCACACTTGATCAGACAGGCAGCTCTGACCTGCTGCATCAGTGGTATCGTGGCCTGGCAGCAGCTGCACAGTGCCTGGTACCAAAGCACTGCTCCAAGTGCTCCACAGCTTCAAGCAGAGCTGGCCTGATGCAGGCTGGCATGCCAAGGGGCAGGGTTTGCTGCCATTGCACCTCCTGTCCTCAGCTGTCAGTCTCCTGGAGAGCAGCCTGAGTCCCTTCATTGTCACATGATGTCCCTGGAGAAGATAGGCCTGGTTTCAACCTGTTTCATTCAAAATCATGATGTGCCTCGGAAAAGCCTGCCCACCCTGCTTGTGCTGCTGCACTGAGTGATTCTAACATGAGCAGGAGGCCTTGGCTGAATCCCAAAACCCTGCCAGGGACTGTCACCAAGCCCAGGAACATCCCTGGCTCCAGAGGGGATGGGTTGATCTTTGTGGTGACCCACTGGCCTGCATCCCAACAGCATCTAGCCAAGCAGGGCTGCAGCAAGGGGGCCCAGCAGCATTTTCCCCCTTTCCCCAAGTTGTTATTTCAGCTGCTGGAGCCTTGGCAGGGCTGATAAACACCCTGCAGGTGCCATTTGCAAGTACCTTCTCCATGAAACCCCCCCGTGCCCTGGCTCGGGGTTCCCTTGCTGCCTGTCCCCGCCCTCACGCCTCTTCCCCAGGCCCCCGGGCCAGGCAGTGCATACACAGAGCCTTGTACTCACCTCCCTCCTGAGCCACTGCTAACAGAGGCTGCTTTTCTCTTGGTGCAGGAGCCGGCAGCAGAGTTCAGCCTCAGCCATCGCACTCCAGTCCTCCAGGGCTGCTGCTTAACCTGGAGAAGCAGTGGGTTATTTGTGTTGCTCTTGGCAGGGACACCCAGGCCCTCCAAAAGGCATGGAGGTGTGGGGTATGGGCCAACCTGTGCTGTTTGTGTTGGAGCCATCGTGCTGGGAATTGGTTCAGTCCAGCCGCTAATTGCTTCAGAAGTGTGGGGCTGTGTCAAACGGATGCTTGATAGGGACAGCAAGCGTGGCTGAGGGAGGAAGGCTGGCCTCATGCTGTTTTGCTCAATGCTCTCAGGACTTCGGTATCTCACTTCTCCTGGCTGCATCAGCCCCAGTGAATCTGCAGGCAGTGGAGGTGTTTTGGCTGTGACCCTGTTTCTCAGGAGCCCCAGTATGGAGATGTAATGCTCTGTTTCTGGTGGAGAGAGAGCAAGCCTCTTCCCTGCTGCACATCATCTGTTCTAGGCTGGAGAGGGAGAACTGGTGGGCAAGAGGCTTTCCCAGCCCCAAATCCCCATGCTAAGCCCTGCTGGTTCTTCCTGCATTGGCTGACCCAGGTTTGCTCTCATGCTTGTTTGTAAGTCCCACAGTGCTCTGACTGGTGGGAATGGAGGATTTTGCCCCACAGAAGGGCTTCTCCCTTGCTCAAGCAGGAGCTGACCCCCTCCGTTCCTGTCCTTCCACTGTACCTGGTCCCTGCCACAGCTTCAGTGCTGGGGTGGTGGTAGAGTTCACTCACCTTGATATGAGCACAGCTGAGAGCAAGCAGGAGTGGACAGGCCTGGAAAGCACCACCCTGTGTGTTGTACAGAGTGTTTCTGGGACCTCCAGACATGCTAGCTCCCAAACCCTGTATGCAGGTTGGGGGCTGCTGAGTGTTTACCTTTACAGGCTGGACACACCATTTGCAGGCTAGACCCTTTGAGCAGGTCAGCTTCACCACTGTTTCCTGCAGCACCAGCTGTCCATCCAGGTGGGAGGGGATGTCCTTTCCCAGAGCTGGATGGGATCTGGGGCAGGAGGAGGTGCTACCAGGTGCTATCCTGGAAAGAGGCCACCAAGCCTACCACCATCTTTCATGCAGCCATGACCATTCTGCTGGCCCAAGGCATGTTGACCCCAGGGCAACGTGCAGGGAGAGGCCTCTGTGCCAGGTAGGTGAAGGACTGAAAACCCCAGGCAGACTCAGGTCTCTGGGGAGGACATGGTCCCTTGGTCCTCATCCCTCTGAGGTTTAGCATTGACTGTTCCTTTGAGCTAAACCAGGATGCCTGTCCTGTGGCTTCATCCCTGCTGGATGCTCAGCCCTGCCTGGCTTGCTGCCCTGCTGGCCTGCATCCTGTCGTCCTGCCTGTGCCCTCTCCCACCCTTCTCTCCCTGCCCCTGCTTTCCTTCAGTAATTGTCCTTTAAAAGTCCAAACACCTATTGTCCAAATGGGGATTAAGCACCATCTGTACAAACTCTGAGGCCATTTTCAGTGACTGGAAGGAAACAGATGACTCAGAGAGGCATTGCAACACAGCTCAGCAGTGACCCTGGCTGAGCCAGAGGATCAGAGTGGAGCAGCCCTGTTAACCCAGGCACCTCCCAGCAGCCTTTTGAGGCTCATGGCAAAGCAGCCAGCAGCAGTTTTCAGAGGGCTGTGGCATCCCCCCTGATTTGTGAGCTGTTTCCAAACAGCCATCCCTCTTGGCACAACTGTAGTCCATCTGGTCCTACTGTTAGCTCCTGAGATCTGCTTTGGAATACTGCTGGTGAGAAGGTGATCCAATCTGTGGGCTTCATGGCAGAGTGCTCAAGCCAGGAGGTCCGTGGTTAGTGTGGGACCTCCCAAGACCTTCATGCTGTGGTTCTTTTCCTCAGAATGGTGACCAAAGATTGGTGAAGGTAGCCCTGGAAGAAGGTGACAGCATCCACTGATAGATGTCAGGAGATGTCTTCTCATGGGAGCAGAAAAGTTGTGCTCAAGCCTCTTCTCTCCACACCACCTCACCTGCCTTGTACCTGACATGTTTCTGTGGCCCCTTGGGACTGGGATGGCATCCAAACTGGGGACATGGGAGGCAGAGGCTGCTGGCTGTGGTGGCCCAAGTGAGGAGCACTTGGCCAAAGCAGGATATCCAGCAGGATGTTTTGCAGGCAAAAGTAAACCCCTGCTTCAGCAAAGTCCAACAAAAAGCCCCTTTGATCCTGTGTCTTGAAGGAAGTTAGGGGAAACAAAACAGATTAAGGTTGGGAAGACTGAGTGGATTAGATGTTTTGAAGGATTTGAGATGATTTAGCTGATCCCATGGTTACAGGAGGTGGATCTGGGTCCTGAGGAGTGCAGGCACAACTAAGCCCAATGAACTGAACAGAGATCCCTGGGGGATGGATGTGAGGATGAGGAGTGAAGTGCTCTTGTTTTTAGTTTGTGGAGGAACTGTAGCTTGCAACTTTTTCCCTTTGCTTGCTGTGTTTATTGTTCTCCAGCTCCACCATGGCATGTTTCTGGCTTGCCTGGACTCTGTTGATTTGTAAGATGTGATGCTGGAGCACCTTTGAGCTCAGATCCAACAGCGAGGATGAGGCAGACCTGGACTTTGGGTGGTGGCAGTGGTGTGGGAGGAGCATCAGGAAAATGTTCCTCATTTGGGAATGTTTTGCTCAGCTCCTGCTCACGGTGCTGTCCATGCTCACTGCACTGGGGTGGGAAACTGGTGTGAGATATGCTGAGGGTGTGCATGTACCTGAATCATGTATCCTGTGCACAGCTCAGTGTCTTCACATCCTGAGAGGTGATGGTTGGGACAAGAAATAAGTAGGGCTCAGCAAGGAGCTGTGATTAAGACAGCTTTACCACAAGTGAAGCCTAGACAGATACAATAGGGCTAGAAGTTGGTAAAACTATTTGGCAGAGTTTAAGTAAAATGATCTGAAGACAGTGCTAAGGCAAGGAAGATTTTGGTTGGCTTAACACACAAAACAGAGGAGAAAAGGAGAAGAAAGAATTTCCCCTGTGAAGGTCTCAGCTGGTTCAATTTCCAGTGACAGTCAAAGAGTTAAAGTGATATGTTGGGAGTTATGAGTGTTTATCTAAAAGAAAAGTGGCAGGTGAAAGGGATAAAATAACACAGTTTGTAAAGCAATGCAATATGTTTGAATTATCCAAGGATCAGAGTAGGAATTTGGAAGGTAATATTGGATAGAAGGAAATGAGAGATGGAGACAGAAATAGGATGGGGCAAAACCAGCTTGAGGTGGCTTTCCCATTGGTTACTGAAATAGAAAAAAAAGGGGTTGGTATCATTAGGACCATTGTGAATTTGTCTATTAGAGGGGCTTTTTATTATACTTTCAGAGTTAAGCTCAGGGCTTCTGCTGTATCAGGATGCAGAACAGACCCTCCTGAGCTGGGTTTGGCTGGAAAAACATGTACAGAGTCTGTTCCTGTGCTCAGAACGCCCTTGTGCTCAGATGACCTGTGGAACACCCAGTGCTGTTCCTGACTGAGTGCTGCAACCTCCTCAGTGTGCTGTGAGTGCTCAGCCCCAGGGCAGAGCTGGGTTCCCCCCAAATCTCCCGTGGGCTGAGCACTTCTTCAGCAGTGATGAAACAACTGCTCTCCATCTGCCCAAGCAGGTGCTTCTGCTCTTGCCTCCATAGCACTAGGTGGTTTTCTTCATGGGGAAGCATGTGGGTGAAAGGGCCTTGGCACCACGGGAAGATGCATGGGATACAGCTGAGAAATTGCTCTGCTAGTAGAGCTTCAGCACTTCCAAAGGGCTGCTCTTAAACTGTGGCAGAGCCATGCAGGAAGACTGAAAATAGATGTATCCCACTGCCCTCACTCTTATTTGGCTTCTACAACCTTGTCTTCACTGGCTCTCCAGGCACCATCCCCACTAGCCCAGAGATCAACTTCTCCTGGGCTGTTTGCTTGGTTCTGGGACATTTCCAGCTCATTCAGAGAGTGCTTGGGGAAGTGGCAACATCTCCACCATTGCCTCTGCCTGGAGCCTTCTGCCTGGACAGCTCTGAATTCTCTGTTTGCCTCCTCAGCCACATCTTCATCCTCACCTCTGCTGCCCTAAAGGGTTTGTTGTTGCCTCCAGGACCTTCATTGACAAAGCCCTTGGGTGGCAGCTGTCTCACAGCCTTGATGTTGGAAGATGATTTCCCATTCCATGAGTGCCTTCTCTTATTATGGTTTCTGTGCCTTTGGCACTCACCAAGGAGACCAGGACTGTGTTCCAACCTTTGTGAGTTTTACAGGTACAGTGATAGACACCAGTTATTTCTAACCAAGAGAAGGCAAAGGAAAGAAATCTCAGGCCAATGTATAATTGATAATTGACTTCCTGAACCTGCAGGCTCCCCAGAGCAGGGGCTCCAAGGTAATCCCAGTGGCATTTCTTATCAGCCTGACATTTCCTAGCTGTGCCACATGGAAAATTGAGATGATGAAGTGATCTCAAATTCTTTATTGAGAAAAAAAAGTCACCAAGGACTGATTTGATTTGCATCTAACTCAGCTCTGAGGCCCTCCAAGATATGCTGAGTTTCTTGATGGACATTAAATGGTTGCGTATTTTTCAGCTGGTCAGGTAGCAGAGTATTCACCCCAGGCCAGGTCCTGGATGAGCTATTTGCAGGGTTTCTGCTGCTGCTTCTTCACTTTGGCTGTTCTGCCTTTCCCCGTGGTCATCTCAAAGTTCACTTTTCTTCACAGCATCCTGGGGGTCTGGTCTGTCCCACTCTTCCCTTGTGGTCCCAGACCCCTTGAGAGTGTCATCGTTCTGCAGTGGTTGTCCAGAGGAAGCTGTGGCTGCCCCATCCCTAAAAATGTCCAAGGCCAGGTTGGATGGGGCTTGGAGCAACCTGGGATAGTGGAAGGTGTCCCTGCCCAGTGGATGGAACTGGATGAGCTTTAAGGCCCCTTTCAGCCCAAACCACACTGTGACTCTGTGATCTTCATGGTGTCCTTGGAAGTGGCTGCAGGCAGACCATCATTTTGTGTTGGCCTCATGGAGCTTGTCTGTGCAGGGTCTGTTACCCCTGGTAATTCTGAGATGCCACATGAATACCAATGTTACTTTTTATTTTTTCCCCAGAATTCCATGTTTTTTCACTCTTCAAATTAAGCTACATAGTAACCACATTGACTAGACCCTCTGCAATGCTCTGAACATATTCTATATTTCTGTGCTCATTCTTGGACATCTTGTTTTACAACCAAGTTTGAAGGCCTCTATAACCCTGCTATATTAAATTTTCTGCAGAATTTCCTTCCTGGACAGTAGCTCAACAAGTAATTCTGCAGTACAACAGGATACCTGGACTGTCTTTTTTCAGAAGCAGCCTGAGAACTCCCTTTTGAAAGTTCTAATTCTTGGGTTCAAAAGCTATTTGCTGATAAACTTCTATACACCATCTCCCTCTCCTTCAGAAAAGTGGAGACTTTGAGGCTATAAATTTGATGCTGTCAGGTGCTGCCCTCCTGGGTGTCTTTGGTGGAAGGTGTGGATGTGAGGGAAGATGCAGCAGCACTTCTGGTTCCTACATCCTTTCCTTGGCCACAGCAATTTTTCTGACAGTTCCTTGACATGTGGTGGGGTCGTCCATCTCTTGTTTCTGAACCAGCAAAACCATGATGTACATGCAGGTAGTTGAAATCACCTTGCAGACCGAAGGATGGGAGCTGGAGAAGCTGATGGCTTCTTAGATTGTGCTGTAGGGAAGAAGTCACAGTCCCTTGAGCTCTGACATCTGAAGGATGTTGAGACGCTTGAGCGCGTCCAGAGGAGGCAACGAGGCTGGTGAGAGGCTTGGAGCACAAGCCGTATGAAGAACGACTGAGGGAGCTGGGGTTGTTTAGCCTGGAGAAAAGGAGACTCAGAGGTGACCTTATCACTCTCTATAACTCCCTGAAGGGTGGCTGTGCTCAGGTGGGGTTGGTCTCTTTCTCCAGGCAGCAACGGACAGAACAAGAGGACACAGTCTCAAGCTGCGTCAAGGGAAATATAGGCTGGATATTAGGAAAAAGTTTTTCACAGAAAGAGTGGTAAAGTACTGGAATGGTTTGCCCAGGGAGGTGGTGGAGTCACCATCCCTGGATGTGTTTAAAGCAGACTGGATGTGGCACTTGGTGCCGTAATCTAGTTGAGGTGTTGGACTCGATGATCTTGAAGGTCTCTTCCAACCTAGAAATTCTGTGATTCTGTGACTTGGTGAGCAAGCAGCAGGTACATAGTTCTGGCAGGGGTTTATGTACCTCTGTGAAATCCCCTATGGGCACCTGGGGATGATAAGATAGGTGAGAGGTGACCAGCCATCATAGTTTCAGTTCCTATACTACAGTATAATCACTGGTGAAGACAAATTACCTACCTGCTGCTTGCCTGCTTTGCCACCCTGCTTGATAGTCTTCCTTTGGAAAGGGCTTGAGGTGGTGCTGAGACTTTCTCATGGACTGAGTTTGGCTGCCCTCAGCTCAGGAGGCTGAGACACCTGAAGATACAGGCCATTGCATTTTCCCACATCTTATTAAGCCTTGCTGTAATAGCCTCACAGCCTCTGAGTAAAGAATTTCCTCCTAACATCCAATCTAATCTCTCCTCTTGTAGTTTAAAATTGTTTCCCCTGGTTCCATCACTATCTGCCCATGTAAATTATGGTAATGAAACAACTGTCCTAGACCAGAGCCAAGAGGGACAAGTAGGCTCAACAGCCACTGAGGGGTTTAGGGTGGGTTATTCTTTTTCACTGCTGAGCAAATGACTCTAATTAAGACTTACAATTTGTGCTTTCATTTGTGGTGATGAAGAGCTGGAAGGAGAGGATCCTGGTGGATCATTTAGTTCCTTTGGATGAAACATCTAGTGTTGAGGCACTTTGGGGATCCACAGTGGTATGGAGCTCACCCAGGCAACACTCCTTGCCCATGCACCTGAGGAAATAGTGATGATCAGTCCTGGGATGGGAGAAGGAATATGTTGATGGGTCTGGAAGCCAGCCTAGGAGAGATCATAGCTCCTGAGGACTGTGCACAGGCACAAGGATGGGGCTGGCGTGTGGCTGCATTTCTGGATCCCTGGTAAGGAGCTTTGTGGCTTGGTGGCTGCAGAAATACTCTGGGCACACCTGTGAGGGATGAGAAGGGCAGAGCCCAGTGCAGGTGCTGCTCGTGCTCCAGGTGTTAGTGTGGTCCAGCTTCAGTACTGTGATGCAGGGCCTGATCCTCAGCCCAGCTCCTGCCCCTCTCTCCCCTCCACCCACACGGAGTGTTACAATTCAGTCCAAGGCAGGTTGCACAATTTATTTTTCTGTGCTTAAAGCAGGGTTTTGGCAGTCAGGGTCGGGAGGCCTCTCTGAGGAGCGCTGGCTGGGCGCCCTCCTGCCGTCACGGTATCATGCTGCTGTCGAAGGCTCTGCTGCTGCCGGGTGTCTGTCCTTCAGCACGGCCTTGTGCTGCAGCCTAGTGCTGCTGAAGGACACACTGCAGGGCCAAGGCACCACTGACATCTTCAGCAAGTGCAGGTGGAAGTGATGGTAACCCCAGAGTGGGTTCTGCTGTGCCAGCCTGACGTGAGGCCCATCACACCCAGTTACGGGTGGCATGACGTGTGTGCTGTGGCAACTCCAAGGAGGACTGATCCTCTTCTTTAACTGCCCATGCAGTGAGACACCATTCTGTCCTTGAAGTGTCTCTTTGGTGGTCCTAGACACTTCTTTCCTGCTGTCTTCATTGCCTTGCTTCCCTACAGCCAGCTGGTGAAGTCACGTGGATAAAGGGAGCGGAGATGCAGGAGAATTACTGTGCTCGTTGCTGAAGGAATATGGAAAAGGATTTGCTGTAATGTTCACTGATGGTGTGAGGGAGGGAAAGGATGTGAGTGCTAACTTATGCTCTGTCAGCATCATTAATGTCACCCACAGTGATTTAATTGCTTTGCAAGGAGCAGTGGGTGAGGCTGAATATGCCCAGGGAGGGAGAATGAGATAGTTGGGAGTGATGGAAGTGTCCTTAGCCAGTAAAGGGCATGAGGGTGATGTGGTCAAAACAGCTGGAGAAAAATACCAGCTCTGCCCATGTGCTTGGCTGTGCTGAGCTGCATCTGGGATGGAGAGCTGGGAAATGTGAAGCCCAGAGCTTGAAATAGCTGAGGCTGAAGGTACCTGACACCTCCAGTAGAAAAGGTGAAGAAAACAGAAGCAGAACATGGTGGTAAAGTTGGGAGTTTGGGGAATGGGAAAAAAAAATCATGAATTTACCCTTCAGAGCAGGGTGGAGAGGACTTGGAGGTGATGTCCTATTTTTGCTATGATGATCTCGAGTTGGCAGTGGGACATCCAGGAAGGTTTATGAGGGGGAGAGGCTGGGTGGAGATGTCAGCCTGCGAGTTCTCAGAGGAGGGATGAGCTTACTAAGGAGCAGGTGTTGGGGGACTGAGGAAGAGGATCTAGTGCTGGGCCTGTGGGGCTGGAATGGGGCCGAGCATGGGGCAGGATGCAGTGGTGGGGAGAGGCACAGTGTGATGTTGTCTGATGTGTGGGATGCAGGGGACAGGCAGAGCAGCTGGAGGGCACTGGAAGAGGAGAACATGAATATCTTGCTCTGAATATGGTCACAGAGAAGCCAGTGCCTTCCTACACCTTGTTTCAGGAGAAGAGTGAGGCATCTTTTTTTTTCACTGGAGACAATTCCTTGCCTGAGGCTGAAGCTAGAGTGGGGAAAAGAAGTGGTGGAGGAGTGGGATCCACCAGTGGAAGAGAGGAGCTGTTGGAAGTAAGGGCTTTTGGGAGGCTCAGGCATAATTTTCTCCCATCCTACCATTCTCTTTCTGCAACAAGTTAAACTTAACAAAATATCCCTCAATTCCTGCCACCACAGAGGCTGAAGGGAGAGGAGACATTGGTTTTACCATGAGCCTATGAAAAGGTGGGTTTGAGAGCACACAAATGGAGAGCTACACCTAAAGAAAGGAGACAAGGCAGAGTGTACAGCTGGACCCAGCAGCAACCCCTGCTGAAGGAAGAAGCTCCAGACTGTAGGGAACAGTGTGAAAAGGATGCAGCCAATGCTCCTGGATTGGGAGAAGGACAAGGGACAAGAAAAACACATTGTCTGTGGGCAACTTGGAGCATACCTGGGTACTAAGCCCTACATCCCCTCCAAATCCAGCAAACTGCAGCACAAGGATGGAGGGAAAAGGCAGCAGGTCCCTGACTTGGCATCTCTGGGCAGTTCTTGCCACTTCCCAGCTCAAGTACACCTCAAGCCTGCTGGCAGGATGATTCCAGCAGCACACAAGGTAGCTGTGGCTCCTTGGCTGTGGGCAGGGCAGGGGAGCACTGTTCTAAGCAGATGCCCTCTCCACAGGAGGAAGTCACAGACTTACTGAAATCTAAAATAAGTTGCCTCTTAAGCCAGTGATGTGTTGTTAAGGCAGAAGCAAACTGTGCTTCCATTGATGGGAAAGCAAAGATGCCACCTGTGGTCCAAACATCAGCATCTCCTGGGGAGAGGCTGGAGGAGGGGCAAAGAGAGCATTAGTGTTCTCTTTGCATTGTCAGGAGGGCACCATGTGGGCACCTCTCTTCCCAGCTAAGGACTCTTGGGAGGAGACCAGCTACCATGAGGTGTTTGCAACACCTTATGGTTTTACACAGCCCAGTGGAGCTGATTTCAGGACAGGAAAACCCCATGGCTTGTTCAGCACAAACTCATTATTTAATAGACAAAGTAAATATGAAAACGCATTTCTAAACCCCCCTGTGGTGTTGAAACTTACAGTTATGAGAAGAGCCAGAGTGCTGCAGAGCCAAACTATCCCTGGGTGGCATTTGCAGGGTTTAGCTTTCATTGCAGCCTGAAAAAATCCCATGTGCAGATTATCTCCATGCTGATTTGGATTGTCTTGTTCAGCTTTGGCCCTCATCCTAGATGGACAAGGACCAGAAGCCTTGGCCAATGGCCTGAGGTCTGTGACCTCCTCTGCATGAGCTGGGAAGGGAAGAACTGTCTCTGAGGTATTTGAGGATTTGCAGCCTTGGGGGGCTGAAGAGATGGAACCAGGGGAGGCAAAGCTTAGATTGCCCTCCTGGGGATTTACTGCTGCACCCTTGGCCAACTGAGTCAACTGAGTCAGGCAAACCTTGCCCTGGTGGGGAGATCTCTGGTTTGCACTGAAATGGATCAACCCACGGTGCTCCACCTCAGGACCCACCTAGGGTGTCCCTCCCACCATCTGGCACATTTTGCTGGAGGTTTACTGGAACTGGTGCTGAGCAGGCAGGAGAGAGGCAGCTGGGGTGTCCTGGGGTTTGCCTAATGCAAACCTCCCTCACCCTGCACTGCTTCAAGTCAGTTGTCAGCAGATGGTGTCTGGAGACCTTCCAGTGACCACAGGCTCTCCCCCAGCCCATCACTGCCATGCACAGATGGGATTTCACATATGCCTGTGCATTCCCCCAACCTTTCCCCCTCTCAAGGAAGAACAAGAAGACTGCAGGTTTTGCAGGGACCTCCTCCTTCAGCCAGGGGGGTGATGGCCACAGCCCTAGGCTTTCCTGGACCATGCAGGGAGCTCCCTCCTACACAGGAGAGCTCAGCAATGCTGACTCCTCACCTGTTCTCTTGAGGTGACATTTTGAGTTTTTTTTCTGCTCCCCTTTTACTTGTTGACTCACAGAGCAGTGGGTGAGGGAGAGAGGAACTGGTTCAGTTTCCACCTTCCCTTGCAGTGCCCCTCTGCTTATTAGTTCTCCAAATATTTCGTACTGCAGCCCAACAGCAAGGACTCTGCACTAACCCAGTCCTAGGCAGAGGGAAGCCAGCACAGGCAGGACAGCACCTCATCCTCGTGGCAGGGGCCCAGGAGCAGGACAGGACAGTTGGGGCCCTGATGCACCAAATCTCTGTGACCAGGGCACACATGGCAGCATCCCCCTGGCTGAGTCCTTCTCTTGTGCCTTCCTAAAGGTGAGATAGCAGCAGTG
The DNA here is from genome assembly GCA_013399915.1 of Illadopsis cleaveri. Taxonomy (NCBI): domain Eukaryota; kingdom Metazoa; phylum Chordata; class Aves; order Passeriformes; family Timaliidae; genus Illadopsis; species Illadopsis cleaveri. The sequence goes on along the minus strand of VXBB01002830.1, from coordinate 175,180 downwards.
GCAGAGCACCAGCATTCCTCCATCCCCAGCAATTGCTTCACTTTATACTTTTGCTTTTCTCAGCATTCAGCAGGAGAGGGACTGTTCCCCAGTGCCTTCCTGAGTGAGGAGAACAGGCATGTGGAGGAGAAAGAGGAGACCTGTTGTGGGATGTATGTGAGGTGGGGGGCAATTATAGGACAGAGGAGAAGAAATCAACTTGGTTTTTCTCCCAACAGCTCCCAGCTCCATGGAGAGTCAGTGGATTGCAGGTATCACTGCCCTTCACTGTCTCCAGTGGAACCAGGTACTGGAGAAGAGATGGGGGAAAGGGAACATGGTGGGACCATAGTGTCCTCCAGAAGCCCTAGGCAGCCACTGAGGAGCTTCTGTAAATCAGAGCAGTCACTGGAGCTGCTCCAAAATCCATCCATTGCCCAGGAGGCATTTGAGCATCCCACAACAAGGAGGTGCAGGAGTGTCTCACACTGCCCTCATAAACTGATCACCTTGGCTGGGCTCCACGTAGAACTTAACTCTTGGAGGACAGTGCCACCCTGTCACCACCTGCCTGTCCCTTGCCATGCACCTGGCTGTGCTCCTTCTCTTCCTGAGGCTTAGCCAGGACAGCGGTGCTCCAGGATGCTCAGCACGTGCCTTTAAACAAACAAAAATAACTGCAACAGAAGATTTCAAATGCTGCACTACCCTTGCCTTAAACACTTCTTGTCTGCAGCACCAAAAGCAGCAGGAGCCCATCTGACAGGAGCTGGCATCACAGAGGTCTCCAGACAGCCAGAAAGCAAATGTGTCTGCTGGCACAGGACACCAAGGGGCTCTGGCTTCAGCAATAAATACAGCAAAGCAGACAACAAAACAAAATAAAAAAAAGCCAACAATGATCAGTTTTTTTAAACTTTAAATATTTTTTTCTTTAAAATCTGTTTTTCTCTGTGGTTCTGTCTCTGTAAAGAGCTGTGCTCCCCCTGCAGCATCTGGGTCACTTCCTCAGTCCTGGCTGTGGGGCAAGGGAGAAGCAGGGTCAGTTAAAGAGGGTACAGGTCGGTGCTCTCCCCCGTGCATCACCGGCACGTGTGGATCTCCACCACCCGATGGCAGGGTTTGCACTTGACGGAGCAGCACCAGTGGAATTTGCAGCTGCACCTTTCCACAACCTCCACTTCGTCCGTGTGAAAGCCGCGGCCGCAGCACATCAGCTCGCAGCCGTCGATGGCCTTGGAGGTCTTGTTGCACTGCCGCCCACTGGTGCCCAGCACCCCGTTCTTGAGGTCGTGGTCACAGAAGTCGGGACTGGAGTCTAGGTAGACGAGGTCCTCGTCCGTGTGTGGCTTGAACTGGGAGTTTTTGGGCACCAGCACTTTGGTGGATCCGATCTCGCTCTGTTCCACCTCTGTGGCGCCATCGAATTTCTCCTTGAGGACGTTGCCCACTTTGCGGAAGGGGGGCATGGCTTTCCAGCACGTCTTGAACTCGCACGAGCCCGACACTCCGTGGCACTTACACTCCACCCGCATGTTGTTCAGGATCGCCTGCAGGAACAGACACAAGGGACAGGATGGGATGGTCAGCCTGGTGTGGACACAGCAGGGGCAGTGAAATGGATGGGGCTGTGCAGAAAACACTGCTGGGTGGGTACGGGGTTAAAAGAAGCCCAGATGGCTCAAGCTGTGGCTGCAGAGCCCAGCTAGGATGCTACAGAGCTGTGCCAGCTGCCTATGTTTGCTCCTTGCCATTACCTTCCTCCCTGCCTCGTTGTTGTGGAGGTTCATTAATGCTCTGTTGGAAGAGGCCCCTTTGCTCCTCTCACGGATGTCGATGAAGGACTGCGAGAAGGCCACGCCGTAGGCGATGTTATCGGAGCAGCCCGACCACTGGAAGCCTGAGGCAGAGAGCACAGATCAGACAGGTACTGCCACCCTGCAGTGCTTGCACTCTCCAGCCCTGCTCTTCCTAAAATCCAGCTGGCCTTCCCCCCTCTCTGTCCTGTTGCCTGCTAGTCTGCACCACATGGGAACAGGGGAAGCTGGGGAGTGTGGCCCTGGGGAACACACGGACAAGATGCTTTCTGTCCTGTGGGTGATGCACCCAGGTGTCTTTTTGAGGCAGTCACGTGGACTAACCAGAGTTTTACTTTTTTAAACTATTCCCTCCTTTGTGGATAGCCCCAGAGATTGGGTTTGAATTCAGACACTCACCCTGAGGGCTGCCCCCCTGCACTGTGCGGTCACACCCACACTTGTCCAGCTCGCCGCTGCTGCAGGCGCGGGTCACGGCGAAGGCCACCCCTGCCGAAGAGATGGCATAGACGAACGCTGCCTCCCTCGTCCCTGCAAGGGCACAAACCACGGTGGGAAAGTGTGCTGGGTTTGGCTTCTGGTCTTCTCTGCCACAGTCAGGATGAATAATACACAGGAAATGTAGGATCGAGATTGGACTCGGTTGTTTATTACATCTTATTTATGTACAGACTCATGTACCGTGAGCTCCAACTAGCATGGTAGGAAAATGAGGTAAAATGGAGAGCTTCTAACTCTTTTCAAGGTTATTTATGTGATAATTCCCCAATAATGAAGTGACACCTATATTATTTATGTTTTTGACCCAATAATGACCACCCAAGGCCCTCAATGCGGACCTTTTTCACGCAATTACAGAAAACCACCTAAACCCATGAAGAAGGAGGAAGAAGAAGGTGAAGAAGGAAGAAGAAGAAGGTGAAGAAGGACAAAGACAACACCCAAAATCCTCCACCTTGACTCACATGTATTACTATACACCAAACCCCCAAATTCTAGGTTTCTAGGACTCCAACTGGAAAGGTGGCAGAAAGTCCGAGGCAGCACGAGCAGGGATTCTGGAGCAAATGCAGCCTGGTGGCCAAAGGCCCTTAGTGGATTGCCACATATGTCTCTTCCCCTCCCCCCTCTTAACACTGGTGTGGCACAAAAACCCCCCTGAAAAGCTGGTCTGAAAGATGGCTCTTGGCAAAACATGCTGTACAGAGCTACCAGGCTAAACACTTTGCTCTGTCTCTTCCTCCTAAGATCAGACAGCACATGCAGAACCCTCACTGTCCCCACCCCCAGGGATGCTGTTTGCTTAGTGCCAAGCCTGAACATGACTCATCAGAGACCCCTGGGTGCTGGGAAATGTTTTGCAGAAGTGAGGGCCCATTCTTGCAAGAGTGAAGAAGCTGGGAACTGCCCCACAACACTAAAAACATGAATGATGGGTGAGTGATGAAACCTGGCAATAGGAGAGACAGGCTGCACTGCCAATGTGGGCAGAGCTCTCCAGAGCTTACATGGAAGACTGTCTTGCCTTGTGCTTGCAGGGCACCTCTGCCATGAAATCTGTCCTGCATCCAAAATAGCTGTCTGCTTTCCACATGCAGGAACATTCCCTGCAGCTGCAGACCCTTGCCATCCTCTTTTGCAGGGTCCCGTAGCTCGCAATGCCTCCCAAACTATCCTGCAAAACCCTGTTCATCTGCCAAAGCACCTCACACAACCCCACTGGTGTCCAGGCTGCAGTGCAGCCTCAGCTCTTGTGTCTGCCTGTGTGGTGCCACATGGTTGGGAAAAGCTTGTTTGGAAGTTGGGCGCATCCCTGGGTGCAAACACACAGAGTAGCAGGGGCAGGGATCAGCTTCAGCAACACACAAATCCCCACTATCCTTGGAGGCTGGTTGAGGACACAAGCCCTCCATTTCTGAGCAAGGAGGGCTGGTATTTGGGGTGGTGCCATGCTTGGTACAGAGAGGGGATGGCTTGTGAGCAGGCATCAGCCGGTCAGATAGAGGGCAGCTACTTTGGTGGTCGCATCCAAGACTTTGGTGGCCCAGCTGGCAGTGGCTGGGGAGGACCCAGCCAGTGTGGGGACTGAACTGCCTCCAAGTTAATCGAGGTTAATAGTAGGATCATGTTGGTCGGTTTGTGCTGTGGCTGCCTAAAAAGAGACGACTTTTAGTTTCTGGTATTTCTGGTATTTCCAGTCCCTGAACCTTCACAAGGAGAGATCTTCACCCCTGCACTGAGGAGAGGAAAGTCAAATAAGGAGCCAGGGGGATGCTTTGGTCTAGGGGTCCTGGGATGGGAGGTGAGATAGTGCCTCAGAGATAGCACCTGAAGGGAGGCAAGGGATGCCTCAGTGATCTTAAGGGGTTGCAGATGGGTTTTCCCCTCTGTATCCTCACTCCAGTGCTCTGGTTTGATTACAGTCCTGTGCTGCTGGGAAGTCAGGGTGCAGCTGGGATCTGAGGGGTTGGGGGCTGCCCTGGCCATACTCGGCCTTGAAGGCTGGTGGTAGGTGATGATGCTGCCACATGTTCTTCCCATGCCAGGTGGCACCGACCCGTCCTCCTGACGGTGCCCCCATTGATGCTCTGCTCAAGAGTGGCCCCATGCCAGCCCTGCAGCAGCCACTGCTTCATCACTGCCCAGAAAGAGACTGAGAAAATGCACCCATTTTTGGAGGCTTTATGGAGTAGAGTTCCTGGGTTTGGTGGGGAAGAGATGAGACCATAGGGTGAGTTTGAACCTTTGTTCAAACTTGGCATGTCCATATCAATGGGTGTGAAAAAGGTTCAGGAGCACTAAGGAGCAGCAGGAGTCTGGATATGCTGTACCCAATGCAGTGACCAGAGCCCTGCTGAAGTGCACAGGGACCCACCCGCCCCAAGATCCAACACTGGATGGGCCATTCCTGACCCTCCCCAGCCACCAGTTCAGGGGCAAGCAGGCCAAATGCCACCTGCAGCCCACCAGACTGCCTCTATAGCCATTCCCCCAGCAGCACCACCCCAGACACATCCTTCCAGCTCACCTTGTGTCACCACCTTGCCGAAGACAGGCAGGGTGTCCAGCGTGGAGCAGTTCCAGCGGCGGTTGCGGAACTGGTACTGGCACTCCTCGATGGCCAGCTGGGCCCCGCGCCGCACCGAGTCCATCACCTCCAGGTTCCTCTTGCACATCTGCACCTGCCGCTGGATCAAACCCTTCAGCTTCTCACAGGTCTCCTCCTCGGAGATGCTCCCCACTGAAGACAGCTTGGCCAGGTACCTGCCACGACACCAGCACAGCGGGTTAGGAGGGGAGGGCTGGGGGAGCCCATATTCAGCTGGGACACATGTTCAGCCTTGCAGAAAGCAAGACTGAACCTCTTATCCCCTCCACAGCTGAGACCTGCTGCCCACCTGGGGTCACCTTGAAATGTGCCACAGCAGTGGCTCCACAGGATGGATTTTTGGCTGTCAGAGAACAATCCCAAGCAAAACAACCATTCCTCTGCAGCCTAGTCCCTGTCTCTTGGGGAGTCCAGCTGTTGGCTCCCCTTTGCCTCTGTTGCCTGCAAGGAAGATATTTTCAGCGCTGTCTGAATGTGCCTGGTCAGGTCTCCTGAGCATCGGCATATCCAAGTGCTACTAGGAAAAGCCAGAGGTCTCTGAAGTCAGCCAAAACAAGCAGGACAGGACTTGGCTGCCAGCTCCATCTGCCACAGTGCTCCCACAGCGTGGCTGTGTGCTCATCACCGGCAAACACTGCCCTCCAAACCACTTCCCTCCTGGAGGCTGATTTTAGCTGCCCCAGACCCCAGCAGGCAGGGATGGCCTCTGGGAGCTGCCAGGTTTCCTGTCACTAGGGATTCAAAGCAGGGTTTGAAGCAGGGAACCAGAATCAGGAGCCTGCCAGGGCAAAATTGCACAGGCTGGACACATCCTCCACCAGCCCAGCTTGTGAATAAGGCCACGAGGTCTTTGCTGATCTGGAAAAGACTGGCCCTGTGTGGAGGGGACCATGTGTTCTGCTTTTCATAGTGCCATCTTTAATACAGAGAGTCACAGAGCTGCTCTTGGGTGTCACTATTAGGGAAATGAGGGAAGCAAGCACCTCAAAAGCTCTCAGCATTTCCTTGTCCAGTGTGTGGGCATGATGGTCCCTGCTGCACATCCCAGTAACTCAACCTCCCACCCCTTGTTGTGTTGTGGGCATGGTGTCCATGCTTGCCCATTTCCCAGTTCTATCCTCTTGACCCAACCTCTGGATCACAGAAGGAGCTTAAGATAGAGCCAGTCAGATTTTCCAACAAGGCTGTGTGATAACCCAATATCCTCTACAACTATTAGTGACTGTGTTGGTGTGTGCATGAGACTCCCTCCTTCCTGTGCCTGCTGGTGGCCACTTAAATGAGGTAAAATGGAGAGCTTCCCTGAGCTGCTATGGACACGGAGGGTCCCCTGCATGGGACAGGTGTCACTCACACTTGCACCCATCCACCAACCACACTGAGCTTTAACATCCTTGGGAACTGCCAGCGTTGTCTCATGCAGCTACCTTGTCTGCACCAAGAGACAAGTACTGGGCTTTTTGCAAACTTCATTCCTTGACTCTGCATTTCCCAGCCCTACAGAACTTGTGGGTTTTTTGTTTGCGTGTTTTTTTAACTCCCTCTCCCAAGTTGCAACATCCTGCTAAGGATTTTTCTTTTGAAGCCCTGCTTGTCTCCGAGAAGTGACTGTCCTGCTCCCTGCCTGTTCCCATGTGTCCCAGAAGCCAGATCTGCTGACTTCAGCCACAAAATCAAGTTGTCACAGCCTCTTCCTCCCATTAACCCTGCCAGTCTGCCCCAGGAGGAGAGAACAGGATTTTCTCTTCTATGCATCAGCAGAATTATTCACCAGCTTGGTTTCATGCTCACAACTAGGGGGGGCCGTGGGAGCCAGGGAGAAAGCTGTTTTGGCTCATGGTGTCTGTGGGGAGTCTGCATGGCGAAATGTCAAAAGTATTCAGTTTTCTCTGTGTGTGATCACGGAGGCAATGCTTCTCTGACAGCAGGAAGCAGCAGGCTGCTGGGGTGTCAGAGCCAAGTGCTGTTAGAGCCTTTATACCAGCAAATCATCTTTGCCCAAGGCTTCCTGCTCCTCCCTGTGTGCAGAAGGCAGGACCTGATGCACACGGGTGGCTTGAAAAACCCACTGTGGCCAAACTCAGGACTGTCATCTTTCTGCTGCCCCCCACACCACGCAATGGGTGTCCCCAACCCTGCCCTGCAGTCCCAGACATGGAGTGCAACAACTGCTGCTCTCACATCTTGCTGCACTTGGCTGATCTGGGAGCTTGGAGGATGCTGAATACTGAGCACATACAGAGTGCCTGTAACAGCTGTCTCCTCCCAGATCCCAGCCTTCATTCCAGTCTGGGCATGGGGAAGATGACACACAGAAGAGTGGTGAGATTCTGCTGAAGACAATGTGGGTTATTGATCAGCTTTGAGCCAAGAAAATCAGAATCTACCTCCAGTACCAACCCCTTGTGCTGATTTGGCTTCCCCCTTTGCCAGCAGCTCCAGCAGCATTTATCATGCCAGGCAAGCAGCTCCTTCAAAGCTGTGACACTGGTCCTACAGATGGGTAAGTGCCTGCTTTGAGTGCAGATACACTGGCAGAAGAGTTCTGTGACACAGATGTGGCACCCACATTATTATCAGCTCTGCTCAGGATGGGGCATCATCTCCCTTTCTAATGTATTTCCCAGCTTCAGATTCTCTGGGCAATGTGGAGTAATAAATTCAAAGCATGCATAAAGGAAAGTGTGACAAGAGCCTTTCAAGCCTTTCCAAGGAGATGCACCTGATAAGGTGCCTTCCCAACTCACATTTAATGCTGTTTGGGATGATAAAACAAAGGCCAAGGATGCTTCAAAGATAGGTACAGCTCTCCAAGAACAGGCTGGTAATTTGTTATGCAAGGCAGACAAATGAGATGAAACTATCCAGAACAGTGCTCTGGCCTCTCTCCCCCTTGACAGGTCCTGTGTCCTATCACCCCTCCTCAGTCTATATTTGCCAGCCCCTCTGTGGAGATGGAGACAACTGTGCCTAAAATGCTGTGGCCCCATCATGCTACCAGTTTGTTATTGGTCCAGGAGAACCATCACTGCTTCCCAAAAGACATGGTTTTCAATGGGAGAGGAAGCTCCCATCCTGATCCCTGGCTCAGGATCCAGAGATTGAGGCAAGCTTTTAAGGAAGGAGCTTTGCTGAAGGACCTCAGCTTTGAGGCTCTCACATGGCATCTCATCACACCTCATTCAGGTAGGAACACCCTTCCCCTCTCTGGGGCAGATGAAGAGTGAGGTCAGAGCTGGGAAACAAGCTCTGCCCTCATCAGCACTCAGAGATGCTTCCATCTCATGTTCCTCAGGGCTGTGGAGCACCAGGGCTGCCAGGAACCAAACCCATCTGCAGCATCCCATGGTCCCCATGGAAACCTGGCTCCAGCGCTTTGCCTGGTCCTTAACAAGAACTTCACTCCAAACTTTGTTTCCCTGGGCTGAAGTGGCAGAATCCACAGCCAAAGCCTTTGTCTACCTGCACAGGGAGGCAGACAGGCACAGCAGAGGAACCAGCAGCTCCTGCCCTCTGCAAAGTCTCACTGCAGATCTCCATCGTGACGTCACATCTCGATTGCTATGCAGAGCTTTAGATTATAATTTAAGTCTCACATGCAACCTCAAAACAGCCCTGCTTGTGGAAAACAAACCCAAACAATGGCGTATTTTCTTCCTTTTCCATGACTGGGCAAAGAATGTTTCAAGAGGAGAGCTGCTGCCCACACCATTTTTTCAAGTTCTGTCTTCTTGCTTCATCATGGCCTTGTATTTTTCTTTTCTCCTGCCTTTAAATCCAGGCAAGTCACTTGTAGAACAGACTCCCTCTTAAGAGTCATACATTTAGGAGAAAACTGACAGAAAGCCCTTCCTTTTTTCCTAGGATCAGGATTGAAGCTCCATAATTTAGGCAGCTGCAGCTGATGCACTCTGCAAGACGGCAAATGAGTAAATCTCAAATCCAGGGAGCTTTGGAAAGGTGGGGGATGTCAGAAAGCCCTGCTTAAATAAAAATCATAATAATACTTTCATGAGGAAGAATAATTGGTGAAATGACAAGGAGACATTGAAAGACCCACAGCATCTGGCAGATAGAGTTAGGAGGAGAGGGGAGAAGATTCCCTGGCATGGAAAGGTGTGGAAATTTCAGTCATTGGCAAATACTCAATTGAGGTGGGTAAGAGAAGATACCTTGGGGAAAGCAGAGATCTCTGGTGTTCCTTTTTTTTAAATAAATGAGTTTCAAGTGTGAATTCTTTGTATTGTCTCATTTTGGGAATATTTTCCTGAAGATGAGAATATTCAGACCCAGGCCAGTGGCATCCCTGATAAACCCCTCAGTAGATGTTCTGAAATCAGGCTCAGAAGCTTCACCCTGCTCAGCAAATACTCAACCTTTCCACAAGGCTGAGTGGACAAGGCCACAAAAGGCTTGTCCAAGCCTTAAACTGTGAAGATGATTCAGCTCTGCTGCTGTCTGAGAGGCAGCAAACACCCCCTGCTTGTGCAGGGATCAGCAAGCCCATCTCTGTGCCCCCAGAGGCTGCAGGGACACTCAGCAGTGATTTGGGATTGTCCTAAGGATCGTGACTGCTCATGCAGGCAAGTTTATACTGGGGAAGAACTAAAGGCTTGTTTATAATGTGAAAAATCCATGGAAAAACCCCATGCAGCCCTGCCTGCACCAATCTGTCTCCACAGACAGATCCATGCAGGGAGAGGTGCTGACCAGTGTTGTGGCTCCTTGCAACGAGCCATCCTGCAGATGTGAAGTGTTTTTATCTTTGCCTTGTTGCTTTCTCCTGCCAAGCAGGGTGAGTGAAGCCACGGAAAGATGTCTCAGTCTGGCAGGCCAGGTGATGCTCCATGCAGGCCAGAGAGCTCCCAGGATTTCTGACTCTGGGCTTAGTGCCAGTCTCCCTGTGCCAACAGCACCAGGCTGCTGGGGCCCAGCACATCCATGGTTCCTCAACCTGCCAGCTTGGACATGCTCCTGTTGGGATTTGTGAGAGACCTGCAAGGTTGCCCTTGTCCAGCTGCTGGCTCTGTTGCACACTTGGCCCTCCCAGGGATTTGACATCCTGCTTTTCTAAGTGTAAACTGTGATTTACAAATCATCATCTGAGAACCTGTCCGGTCTCTTTCTTGGAAGGAATACAGCTGTCTGCCTCAGTCCTTCCTGTCACAGCCAGGGCACCATCTCTGGGCTGAAACCTGCTTTTCACACCTATTCCTCATCTCCAATTAACAGCTGCCAAAAGAGTCACCCAGGAGGAGGCAGTGCCATGCCTACACCTCCACTCCTCAGCTCAAGGGTGAGCCTACACTTCCAACCCTGTCCCCCATCCCTTGGACCCTGCATCTACCACCATGTGCACCCAGCAAACACCCATGCCCCAGCCACTGCTGGTGACTTGCCTCCCCCATCAGAAGTCTTTGGGGACACTGGGATGGCCAGCTGCTGGTCCTGCGCCACTGCTGCTTTTTTGCTTTCTGAGCATGTGGGGGCAAAAATCTCCACTTTGGAATAGGGAAGAGCAGGATAGAAGCCGGGAAGAGCCTGAACAGCATCTGTTTTGGAAATCTGCTTTGAATGTGTAGGAAATTTCCTTCACTTCCTTTACAAGCCAATAGAAGCTACTCCTGGATTCAGGTACAACACCAAGGCCTTGTTGCAAGAGGAGGCAAGTGCAGGCCAGCTCCTGCAGTGCTTCAGGCTAGACTTGGTTGAAGAAAATCTGACGAGTTTTAAGTTTTGATCAGAATTTGCAAATACGTGGCAAAAAAAAAAAAAGAAAAAAAAAAAAGCCTTCTAAAGGATTAGTCTGATCTCACCCAACTTTCAACAGACCCCAGGCCGCTCTCCATTGGCCAAGAGACTCAATTACTTTTCCCCAAGTAATTTCATGAAAGCACAATACTGGCTCCAGTTCTGCTGAGCCAGGCAGATCCTGCAAGGCAGCTCCCTGGCTGTGAAGTGCAACAGCCCATGGCAGCAGCTCCAAGAGAGCCTGGAGGATGCTGCCAGGGGTCACCCACAGGTGTCAGGGACAGACACCCCTGGGTGGGCAAGGCAGAGGTTACCTGCCCTGAGTATCCAGAGCAGAGTCTGCCATTCGAGCAGCCTTGGGTGACTGCAGCTTTTGTGGATTCACAAAGCTTTCAAGCTGTAAGGAAAAAATCACCAACTATTGTAAGGGCCAGTGGCATTGCACTTGTAAGGAAATACAGAAGAATCTCCTAGAAACTGTTAACCTCCAGGATTGCTCAGCAATTTCATCATTTTAAGAAAGTGGCTGTAATGCATTTCTCTACATCTACAAGGATGAATTAATCAAGCAGACAGTAGCTCTGAGCACAGAAACATAAACACTTTTTTGCTTCAATGCAAAAGTCCACTTCTGATTCATGGAGTCACATGAAGCCATTGCAAAAAAGAAACCTGCCTCTTGCTGTTGCTCATATTTGGAGCTTATCTAACTCTTCCCAGCCTGGTGTGCAGAGTGGTTTTATCTCCCTCCTGTCCATCCTCCCTAGAGTTAGGTTCTGCTGTGGAAGACAGGGGTGTAATTTCTTAGGAAAGGACAGAAATGCCCATCACCACTGAGGAGCTCGAGAGCATGGGGCCCTCCTACACCCTGGCAAACACAGCCCTGAAGGGTGTCTGCCAACAGGACCATTGCTCAGAGACAAGCCAAACTTGTTTGGAAGTCCAGTGGCAGGACCACTGAGTACAACCTGCAGGGTGCAACTCACAGCTAGTCCATTTTCATCGCTGAGCTAAAATTAGCTGGTATAGTCACAAGTGGCAAGACCTACAGATAAGTAGAAATTAAAATATATTTCCAGCAGTTTCAATTTCCCACCTCACAGCCTTGGGAACAGGTTCCATGGGTTCATGCACCGACCTTGTGGATCTGACAGGATCCCCAGAACAGTGCAAAGGAGCCCTGAGCATCCCAGAAGTGGAGAACCACTTGTCCAACCCCCAGCACCCCTTGAAGTAAGGAAATTGCTCATCAAATCCAAATGGTGCAGCCCAGGTACCACCCTGGCTGCTGGAACAGATGTGACTGGGGAACCTTCCTGACACTGTCCTCACAGCAAAAACCAGGAGCACGGGGAGGGGAACAGCTCTGTGTTAGAGCCAGCTGCACCTGCCAGCTCTGTGCCATGGCAGCACGGCATCTGAAGGGAAAATGCTGCATGGGGTCCTCACCAAGTGAAGAGGGGAGCATTGCAATGGCAGTGCAAAGCATCTTGCACAAAATTAAACTATGCTCGGCTCCAGGTGAAATGATCTCTTCCCACTATCAAAGCTTTGGAGACCTGAAAAAAATAAAGCCTGGTTTAAAACCAGACGGATGCAAATGCAGGACTCCAGGCATGCCTCCTCTCAAATCCTCTGCATTGCATAATGACCCAAACAAAATGAGTGTTCCAGCTGCTCTTGCAACATCCCTACTCCTAAGCTGGCAGAGGTGGGCACAGAGAATTGAGTCCCCTGTTTGCAAAGCACCTTGTGATGTTCAGATGAAAGGAGGCTGGGGAAATCCAAACTCCTTTTATCCCTTCCTCACCAACCCTCAAAAGTGGTTAGAGAGCAGCTGCTGAGCCAAGCTTGTTTGGTCCCTCACAATGTCTTCAAGCTTTCCCAGAGCATTCAAATTAATTTTGTTTTTTAAGGGTTTAAAAGCCCATCTGTGCTCCTGGCCCTTTAAAGCAACCCCCAGCCCAGACGGAAATTTTAAATCCCTGTAAAGAACGGGTAGACAGAGCTGCTGGTGGTACACCCAGCTCTAAAATGGCATAACCACATCTCAGACCAAGCATGGCCATTTGGAGAGCTTCCTCCAGAGCCAGTTTTAGCTGCAAGAAAATAGAGAGAGGCTGTAAGGATTCCCAGATAGTTTGATAACCATGGGTCTCACCCCTAAAGGACCCTACCCTGTTGTATCTGATGGTTTCTGTTTCTGTTCTCTCCTCATTCAAACCCTCTGAACAGCTAGAGAGCAAGACAGTGGACCCCAGTGCCTCATGCATTTAGTGGATGCTTACATTCACAACCCACTTTGCACATTTCCTTGTTCACTTCTTCTCTCCAAAATAGGTAAATAAATTAACAACTAACTAACTAAACAACTGGACTGAAACCAGAGTCGGGCACTCTTGTGCCAGCTGTGGAATGATGCTTGTTTGGCTAGAAGTCTCTATGAAACACCCTCAGCATCAGGATGGGTTTGGAGCAGAAGAGGCCTTGCTTCCAAATTCAACCACATCACTGCACATGTGGGTTCAAGAGTCTGTGGAGTGCAAGTTGCTTTGAAAAGTAACTCATCTGCTTCCCCTTTATAAAGCACAGCCCTGGACTCCTTCAGAGATAAAGCAGAAGCCAGAGGGACCTTCCTGTGGACAGACAACAAGATGTAAAAGGCTCTATCTACAGCCCTTTATTTAATTTACAAACCTCTGCCTGAAGAGGGAGGAGGCAAATCTGAGCCTCCAAAGGCAAAAGGAAGAGCAAGCTTGAGGCTTTCACAAGGAGTGGGAACAGAGCATCTCTTCAGATTTGGAGAACAGAGGCTTTCTGGATCGGCAACAAGCCAAGCAGCAACTCCCCAAACTCATGACACTGAGAAAAAACACCTGAGGTTTGCCTAATAACCAGGGAGAAAGGTAGCTTGGTTTGTTTAATGAAAAAATCTGGCAAATCCCTTCCAGCCACTGTGGCAGAGTGATCCCTCTGAGAGATCCTCACATCATCTCCTTTTTACACTGGATGGGGCAGCTCATCAGACACCATTGCATGGCCCAAATGAGAGCTTTCCCCACAAAGCCAGGCTTACAGCAACCCTCAGCTCCAGCACTGCAAGCGGCACCTCTCCAAAGCGCTGGGGGAATGCGAGTCTGTACAGGTCGAAAGAAGCTTTAGAGCTTTAGGGGGAGAGAGAGAAAAAAAAAAAAAAAAACAAAGCAAAAAAAAAAAAAAAAAACATATNAAAAAAAAAAAAAGCTCACAACTGAGCTTAATCACTAATCCAGCAGGTTTCTGGAAAAGCAAACTTCACCCCGCGCTGCCATTCCGTGCACACACCTCTGTGCAGGGCTGTGTGCCTGGCGAGGCTGGAGCCGTCCCGTGCGCTGGGCAGAAACTGGCAGCGCCCCGGGATAACCGAGCATGCCCAGCCCACACACGTGAAGACATACGAGGCACACTCATTCCTCGAATATCTGATAATTCCTGGGATCCTTCTAACTCTGTTTATTGCCTCCGGCAGCCTTTGTTTCTGATGTGAGAAGATAAACAACGGGAATTGTCTTAATCCTAAAGGCAAAGAATAAAAAGCACTGAGCGGGGGACGATCCTTTTATCATGATACATTTGAAACATCAAAAAAAGCTGACCCCCTTCCTTTGAAACGCACTGAAATGTATCTGCTTTTCCTCCCCTGTTGGCAGGAATGAGCCCTCCGCTCTCTGCTGCCGAGCCCCCCGCGCCCACCCTTGCTCTGCCAGCACGGACGGCTGCACACAGCCCTCCCTGACTAGTGCGGCGAATCACCCCTCCGCCTCGCCTCCCAAATCCTGTTCGCCGCTGCGTGCGGCGCCGGGGACCCAAGGGAGTCCCACCTCTGCGCATCCGTGCGGGGCAGCTTTGCTGACCTCACTCATGAAATCCCCACTTGCCGCCGTGCCCGTCCCAGGGCGGCCCAAGCTGCTCCTCTGCACAGAACTGCCATCATCATCTCACAGAGCTTCCTTAGCAGGACTTTTCTTCCTGCGGGAAAAACACTCCCACAGTTCCCAATATACCTTCACCAGAAGCATGACAGCTTAAAAGACCACCTTGATAGCTGCTATGATCCACCCACCAGTTGCTGGAGACGTGTGGCACGCAAGTCGCTCCATCTGGCAAAGGAGGAGGGGAGAGGGACTAAGCACTAACGCATCCCAGGCAGCCACCTTTTCCCACAGGCAGGACACTCGGAGAGTGCTGCTGACCTGGCACTTTCCCCAGGCATTAGGGAGCATCCTCCAAAAACCACCCACAGCCTCCAGCGAGTCAAAAACCTAAAGGCAGGAGCTGTGTTCGGATGCAGGGAGGACTCCTTGCGCGGGGGATTTGTGTCCACCTGAGCACCTGTGTCGGGAAAGGTACACGACACTCAGGATCTTTCACGCTGACAACCCCGGGAACTCCTTATCCTGCGTGCTGTACCTGTCCCTGCCGACAGAAATCCAGGAAGGTGAGATGGAGACGGCCCAAGCTCCCGGCCGGAGCGCGGGTCTGCTGGGTGCGTGCACGGGAACTAATTAGTTCCCATCAGCCGCCAACACGGGGAGCAGGGGAAGCACCACGTCCCACCGAAGCAGATTTATGAGGAAGAACCGATGCCTTCGTTCAAAGTTAGGTGGGAAAGTGCTGTCATGCTCCATCCCCTCTGACCCGGGGAGGGGGAAAGGGGGGGTGTCCTCTTCAGAAAGTAGTCCCACCGCCTTGGCAAACACGTAGGAATTTTCCAGAACGATTTCCGCCCCTGTTTACCTTACACATTATTTCAGTGTTTTTTCAGCGGGTTCCCGATGTCATCGGGCTCCTCTGCGGTGTGCAACAGCCCCTCGACACCCGTCCTCCTACCGGGAATGGGGGCCCGAGGCGTGGGCAGCCCTGCTCGCTGCAGATCCCCGGGCCCAGCACGTTCGGCCGCCTCAGCTCCGCCAAACCCTCCCCTGGACCGCTGTCCCTGGCGTGGCATCTCGCCAACACCCAGGCCCCGCTCCGACCCCGTGCCCCAACCTCCACCCGTGATCCCGGTGCGATCCGGATTCATAACTTACGGACAAAAAAACCGGACAGGGGCTAGACAACCAGCCCTACCGCCACCGGCCGCGACAACACACGGCCACCGAGCGGCTGGGGAGAGCCGGCATCCCCCGCCGCCCACCTGCCCGCGGCTGAGGGCTGTAACCCCACGGCCACGGCGGC
>VXBB01002830.1:126935-148970 GCA_013399915.1 Illadopsis cleaveri | reverse complement strand
TTTGTGTATGGGTGGATGAGATTAACTCACTCCTGTCAGCCCTTATGAGGAGGACTCAAAAACAAGATTTTGCTGATCAGAGGCATTTTCCCTGGTTGTCTCTGAAGGGGAAGTTAGAGCAGCAAGACCCAGAGACCCAGGCCCACAGAGCTGCTGTCACTGATGCCAGGATTTGTAAATGAAGTCATGGGTGACTCAGAAGTCTCAAAGGACTCCCAGCTGTAGGTGTTGACATTGATATATGGGTCATCTCCTGTCCTAGAACAAACTTACAGGCTTCATACAGCCCACAAATGTTACATGACTCAGGAAATACCTCGGGGCACATCTGGCATCGAGGGAAAACCACGGTGAAGATGTTTAACCACCCCTCTGGCTTTCTATCAAGCTGAGATGAGCAGTACAGAGTGACCAGTGTGCATGGACCCAGGCCTGCTGAAATGAGTAGAAAAATGCTCAAAACTTTTAATTACTTTTTTCCCTTCACAAATGGCATTTTTTTTGGTAATTTCTTCATTTTTCAGATTACTGATTTCTGCCACTTGGGGAATTTCTATTTTTTAAGAAAATTGAGAAATATTTGAAGCACTGTTATCCAGGCAGTTCCTCTCCAGAGGTGCAGGAGATGATGGCAAGAGCCTTTTGGTGACTGTGAACAGCACTCACAGCATCTTTTTCAGTGGAGCCTCTGATGCCTAAGTGTTTGAGGGTGCTTAGTTTGAGGCCCCCAATTAAGAAAGAAATTGAATCACATTTTTGTGAGTTGAATTTTTAATGACCTGGCTATATTCCAGCATGCTCAGCAGATTCCCAGGGTATCCCATCTTCTCTTAGGGCTGTTATGGTCACTTTAGCACCATTTCAAGACCAAGGGTGGGTTTACCCTCCCACCAAAGGAAACATCACACTTATTCCACGCAGTTCAACTCTCTTGGGCAAACCAGGGCAGTTTTCACTTTTTACTCTACCAGGATATATGGAAACATGAAGCTGTGAAAGAATTAGAGTTGTTTAAGAGAATCAGCCAGAAAAACAAATAGTAAATGTTTAGGAAAGCAGGAACAGTGACGTGCCACAGCACACACAACTGACAGGGAGCCAGAGCTGATGTGTTTTTCGGGGCCATGAATGCAGCAAGGACATGAGTTTTGATCCTGCCCCTGTTGTGATACGGTGGATAGGGGAACATGAAACCAGAACTGCCGAGTAAATCTATCCAAATTAACAGTGATAAAGAGTGCTACATCCTCGCTGGGGCGAGGAGGCATCTTGCTGGCTTTGCAGCAGGCACTCATCCCTCCATCTGCCGGCAGCACCTGCCGGAAAGGAATTCCATTTCATCATCCCAGTCCTCCCAGAAAAAAGGCCTTCAGAGAGGCAGGGGAGCCCTGCAAACCCGGGTGCCTCTGGCTGGTGTCTGTAACATTGTCCTGCTTTTTCAGGCCATTCTCCAGCCCTTCCTAGCCCAGCTCTGGAGCGGTTTGGGGCACTGGGAAGAACATCCTGCTGGTTTTGATGGAGCAGTGTGTCCCTCCAGGAGCACCTTGCCCTGCCATGGCTGGTGGAGGATGGCACTCCCCACAGGGCACCAGCAGCAGCGGGGTGTCCTCTTGGAGGTCCCCTTTGTACCCCTGCCAGGAGCACAGGGCCGAGGCACTGCAGCGTGGATCGATGGTGACCATGGCACAGGGAGCACGCCTGGCTCTGCCACGCTGGCCGGGGCCGTGCTGGCTGGCACAAGCCACTAGAGGGGGACACAGCCACGTGTAACGGGACCTGGCCACGGCCACCAGCGTGGACATGTGGGGCAGGGCCGGTGGGCCAGTGAGCGGGGGGTCAGTGAGCTCCATGACCGGCCCAGGCCCTGTGGAGCTCCATGGCCAGGGATGCTCCCAGGCAGCTCACACCCAACCACAGCCAGGGAACACCAAAATCCCTGATCCTTCTGGTGGTGGAGATAATGGATGTGGTGTGGGATGCGTGGACATCTCTTTTTGCTCTTCCCACTCATCACTGGCGTGACTCTGGAGGTTGGTTGGCATTTTCCAGATCTCAGAACCCTGGAAACTCTGCACTGGGTCTGCTCAGGATGTGGAGTGGGCATAAGGGATGGTGGGATATGAGCTGTGGGGAAGACCCAAAATTTGCTCAAATGAGAGGAACAGTTTCTAGAGTTTTGTCTTTATCTTTCCTTTTACTATGGCATCTCTTTAAAAAGGTGTCACTAATTTGGGATGGCCGGGCTGTGTGCATGTCTGGTTTCATGACCTGAAGCCTCCTGCTTCTTTTTGCTTACAGACCTTTTCCTGAGGGCTCTTAGCTGCAGTATCTTCTAATGGTGCAGCTGGTTTGATCCTGGGTGTAACTCCTTTGTTGAGGCCTGAAGGTGGGCCAGGGTCTCAGGGGAATCTAAAGGAGGAACACAATTCCCACTGAACTGTAGTGGGATCAGTGCTTAATTCTTCAGCTGACTTTGAAAGTTACAACATTGAGGATCAAATTCCCCCCAAAAAGGGAATGAAAATGATAATTAATTATGCTGATGATCTTCTGTTTGTCTGGAAATGAGGGAACATTTTGCATGTCAGCCAGGCCCCTCTGCTGAGTGAAGGCAGAGCTGTGATCCCAGCTATGGACATGCAGTGGGGAGGAGAACAGGATGGTCAGAGAGGAACGTGGGCTGCAGCCATGGAACCTGATGCTCAGGGTGTCTTGCAGATGCTTGTTCAGCACAGGTGAAGGTTTGAGGATGGGTTGAGAAGTGTCCCTTTTGGCTGCTTGTGAGTGTCAGTGGGACATCTGTGGCTTTGGTGCCCTCCTGTCGAACACCATGGACGTGGCAGGTGTGGGTGGGATTTGTGTGCATGTCTGGGTGGGATGCACTGACTCCATGGCAGGTGTGGGTGGGGTTTGTGTGCATGTTTGGGTGGGATGCACTGACTCCACGGCATGTCTCTGGCAGAGGAGTTTCATTTGGCATCTCCAGTCCTGTGCACCATTTATCTGATCCTCAGCAAACCACACAAAAGGCCTGATAAGGGTGACTGATACCAAACTGAATGATTCTCTCACATGTCAGAGGATGATGGGGGATCCTGGCATCTTCAGGTGCATGCAAACATGCAGAAATGCAGCAAAGATGTCTAGGGAAGGCCAAAGTCTTGGCATCAACATTTCCCCTGGTTATCTTTTCCTCTGGCCAAACCCAAAGCTGTTGCAAGAAGCAGTGGTTTGTGAAGTTTGACTGACAGGCCATGATTTTGTAAAAAAACATGGGAATACCTGTATATTCCTTAGAGGTTTTTCAATCAGCCTCACAATTTTTTTTTTTTTTTTTGCATCTGAAAGGAAAAACAACTTAAAATTCAAACTAGAGTACACAAATTTAAATGGGTGGCTTCAAGCCCCAGCAGAAAATGAGGAATGAAATTACTTTGCATTGTTCTAGCTAATTTGCTGAATCTTACAGTCATTTCTCCTACTCATATGGTAGATATTTTATTTAGTATATTTATTGCTAACTGAAACTGTCCATAGCAGTGAAATTACTTAGGATTTCTTTAGTATAAATTATTATGAATTTCAGCAATTGATTGCACAATGAATACTCTTTTTATCGCTCCAGAGAAATGCAGGGCTGGGATATCATGCCATTAATTTTTATGGGAGTTCAATGTCAGGGCTCCTTGGGGAGCTTTGAAAATCACAGCCCTTAATTTTTAATTTTCAGTCCTTATAAACAATGCTATTTATTTGGGTGTGCCTGTGAACTGCGGGCCAGTCAAACACTGGCTCTTCGTAGTCCCTGCCAAAGGCTGGATCCTTCTGAGTTTATTGTTTTAATCTGTGGTTACAGGGAAGAAGCTGAGCCCTGATGCACAACTTGATCCTGTGCTGCCCTCCCCCAGTCCCTGCTTGTCTCTGATGCACTGGACCTGTGTAAGGCCTTAGAGATGTGGCATGTAAGAGCCAAAAAGTGTTATTTAGAGGGGTTGGTGGGGTGGACTTTGCTCTTCCTAGGCTGAGTCTGGGCACCTACAGCAACTTCAGGGGCTTGGAGGAGTCAGACTGGGTTTTGGAGGAGTCTGTGGCCATGGTGAGCCCTGGGAGGTTCCAAGCTCAAAAGTACACAGTTCACTAGGATGATCTGTGGAACCTAGAAAAAATTTAAGAAAATCAATGTGGAATCATCTGTCTGGATGTGCCAGAGAGGGAGTGGGAGGCAGGAGAAATTTGGAAAAGCCTCTCTGAAGCTTTTTGGGGACCATGTGAGTTTAGCTTTGTTCTTTGTGACCAAGATTGGGGCTGGCACCCCATGCCTGAAAAGCACCTGAAGCTTTGGAAATGTCTGGCCATACTGTGACCTTCACCCTTCTCAAGAGAAATGGCATTAAATCCCATGTTTTGCCTTAGGGTGCAGGCAACTGCCTGGAAGAGCCTTGACTGGCTCCCACTGCAATGACCTTATTGCCCTGACTCACATCTCCCTGGCCCAGCTCCTTCTCTCCCTCCCCTCTGTGGGCAGGGTGCTGGGGGGCCCAGTGGCTGCCAGCACCCCCCTCTGCAGTTTTGGGTGGCAGGAGCCATGGCACAGCCTGGCACCACGTTTGCTGTGCTGCTGTTCATCCTCTGAGGAGCAAATCTTCCCCTCGCTGTCACTTGTGGCCAGTTCAGCAGCTCTTGTCCTCTGTGGCTCCAGACTAACCCAGAGGGGTTTGCACCCTGCTGAGTGGTGGATGTGGGTTAAATCAAATTTAAAAGATTGGGAAGGTCACAAATAAAAACTAGGATACTAGTTTAACTACAATAAAAACTCAGGATCATCCCATGTCCATCAAAGGCAAAGCCCAGGGATGTGAGCTATCTCCTCTCCCTCCCCTGCAGTCTGTGGTTCCCTGCTCCATTTGCTGTGCCAGGAGCACAATTCACAGTGCCACTGGTTTGGGTGGGGAAGGGTTTAACAGGGCTCCTCATTCCACTCAGACACAGCCCTGGGTGATGGGTCAGGGGGTGCTGGAGACTTGCAAGGAAGGGCTGGAAACTCCCAGCATGAGAAGCTGAGAGGCAGTGGAATGTGGGGATCCACCCTGGGGTTATCCTTCTGCCCTCTGCCAAGGGGAATATTGCTCTGGAATTTTGGGTGGTGATGGAGGACCATGACTGTGGAGGACTCTGTGACTTTCTTGCAACAATGAGGAAGAGGAGCTTGCAAATGAGTGAAGGCATCTGCCCCAGGAAAGGAAGCTCACGACTCGGAGGGAGGATCTTCACTGGTCCTGGTGGCCCATTAGCTCCTACCTGGTTCTGACATGCAGCACTGAGGTCTGTGAGGCTGGGCTGATGAGGTCCAGCACCCAGGGGAGGCTTTGAGGACCAGCACTGAGCATCTCCCCTCACCAGGCACCCCTTCATGCACAGTGGTCTCATGTGAGAGCCTTTTTTGGTGACCTCTTCCTGCCAGGTGAGCCCTTGTTTGTGCAGTTGCCCAGTAGATGAGATGTATTTATAGCTGTTGTTAAATCATAGCCCTGCAGCTGAGGGACTGGGCTGCTTCCAAGGACTGCTCATGATGATGTGGCGGGGGATGGAGGCAGGTTACATATTTACACATTAGTTTAAAATGTGGATTCTTTCCCCCTGGGGGCCCAGAATAGCTCATAGGCAGCTGCTCCAGCCATCAGCTCAGCTTGTATTTATTTGTGTTTTCAAACATTTAGTCAGTATTTACACAATAGATGCAATATTAGTAATATCTGCAATAATTTATATGATACCAAATGGGATTTCTCACGGCCAGTGGACTGCCTGGGGACTTGGCCCCTGATCCTTGTTAAAAACTCGAAAAAGTACAAATTAACAAGCTGTAAAATAACGTCTTCATAAAAGAATAGGGGAAAAAAGGCCAGATCCTGGGAGGTGCTGAGTGATCGTGACAGCCCTGGAGGCTGCTGGGGATGGCCAGTGCTCAACACCTGTGCAAATCAGGGCTCTGCTGCTCTGCAAGGAGGAGGAGGAGGAGGAAGGGTCCTATGCAGATCTCCCAGCCTGGACCTTGGCATTTCTCTGTGCCATTGTGGGAACTGGAGAAAACCTACCACTGGATGCTAATGGCAACTGCTGGAATCCCTTTGTCCCCCCAGGCAGTGGCTGGGGACCACACACCACTGGGCTGGAAGATTCTGGATTCTCCATCTCCCTCTTGTGTAGGTGCTGATCATGAGGGGAGTTGGGAGGAGGCAGCCAGACTCTGGGGAAGGGGTGAGCCATGGGACACATGCCAGAATCAGTGCTTGGGAGGGAAATCAGTGCACATCCATCATCCCCATGGCTGGACCCTGCTTCCACCCTGGTCCTCTGGGCACAGTGCTGCTACAGGGGCCAGCAAAGTGACCACTGCTCCTCAGGGTTTTCCTGAGAGATGGACTAAAATGAGAATGTGTGTGGGACACCTGAACATAGGCCAGTGTTTTCCCATCTTTCTCCTGAAAAGACAAGGAAGAGAAGCTTTGCATGTACTTGGCACTGCCAGGGTGCCCCTTCATCAAACATCCTTCCTCCCTTTCACCAAGCAACCTTTGCATCCTTTCTTGCACCTCCAGCAGCTGCCTGCCACCATGAGCCAAGGGGGTCTATGTAGGCAACTCTTGCAAATTCCCATGTCTTCCTGCTGACTTGGAGAGCCCTGGTGAGTCTCTTGCTTCACCAGAGCCCCTACAAGATCCCTAACCTGTGCTGGCTACACATCAGTGTGAGAATGCAGGGGGAATAAGGGCATCTTCTGTTCTTTGGTGCTGCCCCAGAGTGTTCCCTCAGCACCTTGCACCCATTGACATCAGACCAGAGGTGACTTTCCTCTGCTGAAATCCTCCTGGCATTGCCTCCACCTCCCCCTAAGGCAGCCTCAGCACCCTGGGGACAGACTGGCCCCAGTGCTTTCGTGCCGCCCCCACAGTGATCACACACCACTGCTCCCGGGCTGACAGGGAGCTCTGGGGAGGGTTAGAGAAATAAAACTTTGGCATCCACCCTGCTCTCTTTTCCCTTTGTATCTCCCCTCCCAACCTTTCTCAATTCCAGGGAAGGTTGCCATTCCATCCGTGTTATCCACAGCCATCCTGGCCATGACAGCCCAGCCCATGGATGTTACCCCATGCTGCTCTGAGGGGTTGTCCTCCTCCTCCTCCATCTCCCACTCCTGGCTTTTGGCCAGGGTTATGAACCCCTCAGCAGCATCAGGGACGTGGGTCAGGTTGGCAGTGGCCTGAGATGATGGCATGTGAAGATGTTGGAGAAAGTTTGGGGATGCAGGGTGGGGTCTTTCAGCATGATGTAACTGCAGGGCACATGGTCTGGGGGGGCTGGGAGCGTGTGTTGTATTTCAAGCACCTCCCCACTGTCTCTGCTTCTGCAGCCACTTGCCATATTCAAACCAGATGCAATATCCGCTTGTCAGCAGCGTGGTGTGCATGGGGGGATTTCATTCATATGTTTTGGACCTATCCCAAGCTAAATAAATGATGGAAAGGCGCAATTAACCCAATTTCAAATCTGATCCGCTCTGAGTGCCTCTCTGTCCTGGGCCCTGCCTGCTCCACATGGTGGTGACCTGTCTCCAGATATGTGTGAGGAGACACTGGATGCTTGGCCAACAGAGTAGAGTTGGTGACAAAGGGCTGGTGCTGGTGTTGCTGCAGTGGTGGGGTGAGCCTGAAGAGAAGGTCACACACTTGTGAGGCAGTGTCCTTGCACCAGTCTGTGGATGGGGAGGTTTGACACAAGGCTGAGATCATGGGTGGAAAGGGACCAGGTCACACACTCCACCATCTCCATGGCTGTGGTGATGGCTGTGGAACACAAAAGTGGGGATGCTCTCACATGGACTCACCAGCCCTGTTCAGCAGGTGTGTTTCCATAGCCAGTGCAGAGGAGACCTGTTTCCATTCTGCTTTGTTCAGGGCTGGCTCCAGAGCCATCAGATGTCCCCAAGACTGAGCTGTTCCTCTGAACACCTTTTGTCCTGGTCACACCAGTTCCTCTTTTCATTTCCCTCTTGTTGAGAGCCATTTGGGTCTTCCTCTTCTGCCAAAACACTGCACGAGGACCCTTCCAAAATATATATTTTGGCAGATCTGTAGGCACTGCTTTCTCTCCAGTGTGCTGAGGGAAGAGGCTCTTGAGCACCTCCTCATGTGCAGGGGAGAGGAAAGGCCATTGTGTAGCTTGTCCATGGGCCTACTGACAAGGGATATCTTCTAAAAACAAACTCCCTGCCCAATTTTCCAGCTTTCTATCTTTTTGTGTAGGATTATCTGAGAGAACCTTAAGCTCTGAGTCCAACTGATTCTCATGAATAACCCTGGGGGATGCTCAGGGCTCTCTCACAGGAGCATCATTGTGAAGAGATGTTGCATGAAGAAGTTGGCTGTGGTTCTGGATGTGGGAAGTCCAGTGGAAAAATCTCTGGGAGGCACCACTAACTTTCACTCAGCCTCAGAGGTTCTTTCTCCATCTGGGGTGGATTTCAGCCCCTGGGGAGATGCTGTCTCTGCTCAGACCCCAGGAAATTTGTCTGGATTTGGGATTTGCAGGTGGCGAGAGGGGTTTGTCTTCTGTTGGCTTGGGCTTGCCATCTCAGAAATAGCTCAAGACTTGCAGCACAGAGCTTCCAAGCTGCTGCCAGCTCAGGGAACCTCCTGTTCTGGTGCATGCATGACAGAGATCCTCCAGCCTCCTGTGTCATGGGAGTTGCCCTTCTTATCCAGCCCTGCTCATGACCAGAAACTCCATCATGGTGGACATGAGATAGGAAGGATAATAGGGAAGCACCTCACTGGGGAATGGACCCAGGAAGATCACAGATCCATCACCCCTCCTGACACCATCTTCACCTACTGCTTTCCTCCTGCAGGGCCAGGTGTGCACCCATCCCACCTGCCTTGCCTACGCCCGCAATGACAAATCTCCATTTTCTCCCATCCAATCCATCTTCAGCTGGCTCCATTTCACATGTCCATGTTCTCCTGCCTCTCTTGTTCAGCTCTTGCTCTTATCCCACCACTCAGGCTGCCATTGCCCTTCCTTGCACTCTGCCCAACTGCAAGGGGCCATCCTTCTCTGCAGCCATGGGCTCTGCTCTCCTATCCCAGCTCCTGGAATTCCAAAAGCTCCAAGGAAGACCAGGACAGACCCTTCAGCTGCTGTCAGCTTTGCTCTCTGCCAGGGCCTGCTGGTCAGCTCAGCAAGCTGTTTGGGCTGGATTTATCTGTCTGTGTCTCTTTATAGCTCATTTCATCTGTCTGGATGCTTGGCAGATGAACAGGCGTCATGGCCCAACTGTGTCAGCCAGCAACTTCCATGGGATCTCCAGCAGGGACTGGGTGATGAACTGTAGCCATGTAGCATCTTCTCACCCAGGCCTTTAACACTTAGAGCTGCTCTCCAAGACCCTCTCTGGGTTCCTGAAACCCCTGAGGTGAATCTTCCACAGGAATTTGTTCAGGAACATGTTGCCCAAGCCTTCTCCTGGATCTGATATCCACTGTGAGGTGCCCACTGCCAGGGCACCTTGCTGGGATGACTGTGGATTGTTATGACAGAGTCACGGAGTGCTGGGGGGGTTTATCCAGACCAGGCTCACTGGTGTGGGTCATAACTGGATAAGTCCATCCAAACTGGGTAAGTTTTTCTGATTCTCCTTCTGCTGATGCTGTGGGCCATAGGAGCAGGAGAACAGATGTAGGCAGGCAGACAAACATGCCAGAGGAGAGTGGGGATGGAAAACAGCCCACACTTGGGAGTAAAAAGAGAAGCTGAATGTTTTCAGAAATTGTTATCTCTGATATCAAAAGGCTGCTCTGCACGACACTGTGATCTCTCCTGATGTGGCTCCTCCTGGCATCCCCAGATATATGAATAGAAACCTGTTCTCTAAATAGGTGAAGCGACTACTCCACCCTCACAAAAAGAAAAAAGAGTCCCATTGTGCCCTTTGCAGCCATGTACACTTTGGATAAAATCATACTTGTCCCTGTCTGTGTGGCCACTTCTGCCTGGCCACACTTGGCATGCAAAGAGGGCCAAAATACTTAAATGCCAAAGTGGAGGAAATCACCAGCTCTCAGTAACCAGGTGGAGGGCTGCTCCATTCACAGCCCAGCAGACAAGCCTGTGAATGCAATATCTAGATAGCAATGTGTTCCGTATCCTCCCCTTCTCCTTCCTCCTCATCTTCTCACCTAATCTTTGCTAGTCTGTTCCTGTAGCCTGCCCTCACAAGCTTGCATGGAGAATGCCAGATGAGGTGCATCCCAAGCAAGACAGAGTTCAGGATTCCTTGTGAACAAGGAGGAATTCCTTCCTCATTCCTTGCACTTTATTACACTTGTTCCCAGGCCTGTGGAGCAGCTCTTCAGGCCGTGCCTGGTGGCCACATGTGTCAGAACCCCATGGCAGCTCAGCCAGGGGACTGAGAATCACCCATAATTTCTTCCTGGCCTCCAAATCCATGTGGAGCTCTGCAAAGACCTGCAGAGGGAAGGCCATGGCATGGCACCACAGCAGAGATCTGGGGCTCTTCTGGCTCAGGTGAGTGGTGCTCTGGCAAGGGAGAACCACAGCCCATCTTCTCTCTGCCAAGGTCTATATGGAAGGGAGCCAAAGGCAGCAGGGAGTTTGCAGTGAGTAAAGTGGCTTTAGCATGTGATTGCAATGTGTTCATGCGTCAGGGCCTGGCAAGTCTGGCTGTAAAAATGAGATGAAAGCAAAGAAACACTCTACATGCTCCATAGATGCCATCTGCCAGAGGCTTTCTGTAAAAAAGTCTCTGTGGATTTGATGCAGAGGAAGAACTCAGACTTCCTTTGGTAATCCCCTGATTCCAGGAGCTGGGTCTTGAGGGAAACAGCAAGTCTTCCAAAATGAGCACTGAGAGTTGGCCAGACTGCAGTGTCCTTGGATGCCTGGTTTCTTCCTGCACTGCTGGGCATTGCTTGGTCCATCCCAGTTGGGGTTCTGGGTATGGCTGTGGCTGTTGGGTCCCTTCATGCACACAGAGCAGTGGTTGATGTAGATTCTTCCTTTTGTGTGTGAACTGGTGGGAAGGTGCTGGGTAGGATTTTCACGGTAGGAAATGTGTTGCGCACTGCAGGGTCTGCCTGCCAAGAGCACATTGTGTGACACTTGCAGATGTACCTGAGGATGGCATGGCTTCCACTGTGGTGGGAATTGAAGTCCTTTGGCAGTGCTGGAGCTCAGAAATGCCCCTCTGCCATCACAGTCAGAGACCACCTCCAGTGAAGACCATCCCAGCAGCCCGGACAGGGATGTGGGGCTATCCTGCTGTCAAACTTCATCTAGTCCCATGTGTGGATCCCAGCATGGCCAGACCACCTCCATTCCAGCTGCTCCACAGCCTGGACACTTGGAACAGCCAGCTGGCCCTGTCCTGGGCCACAGGAATTGAAACAACAGCAGATTGCTCCCTGCTCCTCTTCTCTGTCCCGAGGCTGTCTTGTAGTGTGCTGGACAGCTTTGGAAGAGAATTTTTGTAGCAGTGATCTGTTTATGAGCAAGGTAAACAGCTGATGCAGCAGGGGTATTTGCAGGGAAGGCTTTGCTTCATCATCCAGTCAGGAGAGCCAACAAAAAAGCAAGTTGGGATTTGGCCATTTTGATGGAACAGTCCAGCTGGCAAGTTGCGTGCATTTGTCCCTTCCAGAGGTTACAGATGTGTGCTGGACACTGTGGGAATGGGATTTTATAACAGTAATTAGTTTATTCCTGAGGTAAGCAGTATAAATAGGAGAAAAATTTGTTTCCTGTTCCAATGCAAATAACCAACTGGCAGCCAGTTGGACAAGGGCCACTGAATATCAAAAGCCGAACAGGGGACTGTGTCAGCTCTATATCCCCTTCTGGCTTATTTGCATGCTGGTTGGTAGTGGAATGTTTCTCTTTAGGTTACTAAATTTACTAGCTTACTGTATTTTTTTAGCTTGGGGCTGGTTATTTGAGTGGCCACTGGCCAACTGGCTGCCTACTGTTTATTTGAATGGCCGGTGGCCAGCATTTGTCACCGGTCCTCTGAACATGCCCAGCTCAATCACGGTTATTGACCCAGGAGAATGGGCTCCTCGGCTTGGCTGACCCCGAGGCAGCAGCACAGCTCTGCCTCATGTCCTGACAGCCTTCTCCTCATCCAGCCATGAGGCTCCTGCTTCTCTGGCTCTTGGAAACACCCCATGCTTTCTTTCTGCCTTTCCTTGCTGGTTTTTAGTTTTCCCCACAGTGGCATAAGCCACAGCTTGAAAGAGCTCCTGCTGTTCTCTGCTGGGTGATGCTTTCTAATAACACTCTGGCCTGTCTCTGCACCTGGGCTGGGAGGTCCACCTCCTCCTGCTCCCATAACCATTGCATCTGTGTTTTCCCCAAACTTTCCTCGTGCCCAGTGCCAGACTTGTAAAGGATCATCACCCTGTACACTGTGCCTGTTTGGCTTTGGATCTCTTATGATGCCTAGATGGGACAAACTTCATTTCCACAGGGGAGGAACAACAGTTAATTGTTTTCCCATGAACAACCAACCAGACCAGGAGTCCCTTGTCTGGCTATTTCTGCTGGATTAGTAGAATGATGCTCCACTCCCTCCTAATCAAGACCTGCAACAAAGACTTTATTTTCCTTCCTCTACTAGAACCATGTGGCCTTTGTGACTTTCTGGCCAGCTTACAGGCCACTGCATTTACCTCCTCCCAGTTTTAACATGAGAGCATGCAGCAAGTTTTGGGGAGCCTTGACAGTTCTTCAGGCCTTCAGAATCTTCCTTCTTGTTTGCTGACCTACTTCTACCTACTATCTGGACAGCTTTCTTCATCAGCTCTGCAGGGACAAGCAACTTTTTGTAGTGGGGTCAAACCAGCCTACATTCATCTTCCTCCATAGTCACAGTCTTGTGTGCTTGGGGCCTCAGCCTTCTCCATTCCTCTACCTCCCTGCTCAACGTGTCCAGCTAGAACTCCTTTAATGGTAGCAACATCCCTGGTTTTTCATCTCATTCATGTGGGATCATCATGCAGGACAAGCCCCCTTCATCTTGCAGACCCTTGGCCTGTGAGGGCAGTGCCATAGGTCATGTCCTTCCTAGTGACAAAGCCAGTGACAAAGACATTTTATGGGAGTTTTCCCCTGGCCTCTGGCCAGGTCCATAAATCCCTCCTGTTTGCCTGGACAAACTCCACCCAGCAGACAAAGGTCACTCAGTGTTTCCCACAATGAAAGGCTTGCCATTGAATGCTTTGCAACTCTGCCAACTCTCCTAGCTGAAGCTGGAATTGTCCCTAGGATGGTGTTTGGGGTTTGTTTTCCTAGGGGAAGTGGGATATTGGGTAAAAGTAACCCCTCAAAGTAAGGCCAGGAGAACTGTACTGTGTGACCCAGGTTAGGAGCAGGCTTGGTGCCTGTGACTGTGGAAAAGTTGAACAAGGAACATTCTGGTGTTGGGAAGCTCTTCTGCATCCTCCTTTTGAACATTTTTCATGCCTGGTGTCTGTCCTGGAGATGGATACAGTGTGTGAGACGTGACCTCAGCCCCCAGTCTGGACAGTGCTCCCTCAGGGACCTGCTGGGGACAGGGTCACTGTGGGTCAGCCCTGTGGTTCTTCACTGCCCAGGGGCTTGGAGGTTGATTAAGGACACTGCACAGACACCAACACTCCTTTATTTACCAGGCTGAGCTTCCTGGGATCTTGTGAGGACTTAATACCAATCCTTCTGCGTGTGGACTTTCTTAAAATGTTCTTCAAACATCTGTGGAACAGGTGTGTATTCCTAAATGTAGCCTCCCTTTTCCTGCCTTGAAAAATCACTGCCAGTGGCAGATGCTTCCATGAGGGCTGATGGCACCAAAGATTCATGGGATGATCCTTGTGTCCCCAGAGCCCCTTCAGACACAGCAGGGAATTGCTGTGGTGACACCAGATGCCAAAACCCAGACTCACCCAGAGGGTGTTTGGACATGCTGTGACATTTAAGTCCCTGATGAGGCTGAGCCCACAGCTCCAGCTGCTCTGAGGTGATGTGTTTGTGCTAAAATACTTCAGGAGACACTGTTTCAGTCAGACTCAGAGGAGTCTTTCCTTGAAAAAAATGGTAAATCCCAGACCTTTTGGGGCTATAGTGTTGAAGAGGGAGTAACTGTTGGGTCAAACCCCATTCATGGCTCTGGCCAATGAGGCTGCAGGTCCCTGTCAGCACAGCCCAGAGAATTACACCTTGCTGTCTTGTTTCTAGACACACTGGTGTTGCTGTGTGGCTCCACATGGATTTCATCTCCAGTATCTCCCAACACATGCTGGTGACTCGGTGGCTGCCCAAGAGGGGATTAGGGCAGGGCCCCTGTGCTTGTCCCTTCCTCACCACCACCATGCAACTCCCACAACAGATGAGTCCCCTCTTCCTGCCCTTCCAGCCCTCTCCTCAGACACAGGCTGGCATCTCTCCCTTTTTCTGAGCTCAGTCTGGCTGGGTGCTGCTGGAGAGTCCTAAAGGGACTGGTAGGAGGTTTTGTACCAACCCATCTGGGGTGGGAGGTGGAAAGCCAGCCATGAGGTGTCTGCAGGGGCTGACAGCGTGTCAGATGATGGAGGCACCTCTGCTGTGTCCCTGCTTGTGGTCTGAGATCTGTGAGGAGCAGGGGCTGGTCCTAAAGCACCCAAGGGGGACAGGGACTGTGCTGGCTTCAGTAGGATGCTGGGTGTGGAACAGCCTGAGCCAGGGGAGCACACCTAGAATGGTGCTGGTCACATTAGCCAACTGCTCTGGCAGGTAGGCTGAGCAGCAGGTCTGTGAAGAGCCCAAAGCCTACTTTGACTTCCCTTAGACACTCAGTCCATGCCAGGTCAGAATAAGGATGGCTGGGGCATGGTAACNTGTGTTGGCAGGAATGTCAAAGGGGTTAATGCAGGGGGAGCCACTGCAGCACCTGGGGAGGTGATCCCACCTGTAATGCACCCAGGGCTAGGATGCAGCAGACCCAGGATCCCTGCTTGCATCATGGCAGAGAGCTTCCTCAGGAGCAGGATCCTCTTCCTTTTCCTGTCATAAGGATTTTTGGATCAGGCACGAGCCAGGGGGAGCCTCAAGCTGTTACTGCAAACAGCTCAGGTACAAATGACATGCAAAAATTATGGGATTTTTTTAAAAGTTGGAATTAGATTCAGGAAATTTCTGACACTAAAGCCTGGCATCCCACTGAATCCAGATACAGGGGGTTTGCAGACCTGGGTCAGGGCTGTGGGAAGGTGTGGGTCTCCAGACACCCTGTGCTGTGCTGGGATGGTCGCCGGCCCCACGACACAGGTCAGGATGATGGAGGCACCTCTGCTGTGTCCCTGCTTGTGGTCTCAGATGTGTGAGGAGCAGGAGCTGGTCCTAAAGTGCCCAAGGGGGACATGGGCTGTAGTGGCTTCAGTGGGATGCTTGGTGTGGAACAGCCTGAGCCAGGGGAGGACACCTGGTCACATCAGCCAACTGCTCTGGCTTTTTTCCCTCTTGGGTGGAGCTGAGTTCTGGCTGCTTCAGATCCCATCCTGGTGGTACTGCCTGCATGGAACTGGCTCCTGCCAGTCCCTCCCTGCCCAGAAATGCTGATGATGGCCAGTGCTGCTCTGCTGGGAACGGGGCTCCGTGCTGGAGNAGTCCTAAAGGGACTGGTAGGAGGTTTTGTACCAACCCATCTGGGGTGGGAGGTGGAAAGCCAGCCATGAGGTGTCTGCAGTGGCTGACAGCGTGTCAGATGATGGAGGCACCTCTGCTGTGTCCCTGCTTGTGGTCTGAGATCTGTGAGGAGCAGGGGCTGGTCCTAAAGCACCCAAGGGGGACAGGGACTGTGCTGGCTTCAGTAGGATGCTGGGTGTGGAACAGCCTGAGCCAGGGGAGCACACCTAGAATGGTGCTGGTCACATTAGCCAACTGCTCTGGCAGGTAGGCTGAGCAGCAGGTCTGTGAAGAGCCCAAAGCCTACTTTGACTTCCCTTAGACACTCAGTCCATGCCAGGTCAGAATAAGGATGGCTGGGGCATGGTAACACCCTCATGGAGAACCTGCTGTGAGGAGGCAGGAGATGGTCCCTGTGCCAAGGCACAGCTGTCTCTGATGGGGATGGGTTTGGAGTCCCTTGTTCACAGTGCCAGAGGTGGTCTGGGCTCAGCATGGGCTCGTGGCTCCTCTTTGTGCCTGGACCCTGCCACCAGCACGAGCTCAGTGAGACAACTCCTCACCATCCTCCCACTGAGGAGAGTCCCCACAGGGCTGCCCTCTGAATGGGGACCTGCCATCACCAGCCCAGGGGCTGCAGGACATGAGATTTCATCTCCTGGCCCTTAATTCCTCCATCTGCTCTGCCAAACCCTGCCTGCTGCTGGCTGGGTCTCCAGCGCATTCACAGCCCGCCACACAAACCCGCTTCGGATTATTTTGAATTTAAAATCCTATTAGTCTTAAATTAATTGCCTTTTCTTGTGGAGCAGTGGGTTGGAACTGGTGGGCTTGGCTTGTAATTATTAACTGGGGAAAGGCTTGCCTGGAGAAAAGCTGCTTCTCTCCTGCTGGGTTTTGCTCTATAGGCGCGGCTCCTCAGTTGTGTTTTTTCTTTGGCTTTTATTAACCAGCTCATCCCCTTTCCCTGATCGCCCTTTTATCTGGGAAGGGATGGAGAAGCTTTGAACCCTGGAATTAAATTCTCCTCAGAACCATGACGAAGGGGCAAGTTTTGGTTCATTTCACTCTCAGGGAAAGCGGGAAAAGCCCTAATGGGAACTGAAATGTGTTGGCAGGAATGTCAAAGGGGTTAATGCAGGGGGAGCCACTGCAGCACCTGGGGAGGTGATCCCACCTGTAATGCACCCAGG
The DNA here is from genome assembly GCA_013399915.1 of Illadopsis cleaveri. Classification (NCBI taxonomy): domain Eukaryota; kingdom Metazoa; phylum Chordata; class Aves; order Passeriformes; family Timaliidae; genus Illadopsis; species Illadopsis cleaveri. The sequence goes on along the minus strand of VXBB01002830.1, from coordinate 132,066 downwards.
GCTAGGATGCAGCAGACCCAGGATCCCTGCTTGCATCATGGCAGAGAGCTTCCTCAGGAGCAGGATCCTCTTCCTTTTCCTGTCATAAGGATTTTTGGATCAGGCACGAGCCAGGGGGAGCCTCAAGCTGTTACTGCAAACAGCTCAGGTACAAATGGCAAGCAAAAATTATGTTTTTTTTTTTTAAAGTTGAAATTAGATTCAGGAAATTTCTGATACTAAAGCCTGGCATCCCAATGAATCCAGATAGAGGGGGTTTGCAGAGCTGGGTCAGGGCTGTGGGAAGGTGTGGGTCTCCAGACATCCTGTGCTGTGCTGGGATGGTCGCCGGCCCCACGACACAGGTCAGGATGATGGAGGCACCTCTGCTGTGTCCCTGCTTGTGGTCTCAGATGTGTGAGGAGCAGGAGCTGGTCCTAAAGTGCCCAAGGGGGACATGGGCTGTAGTGGCTTCAGTGGGATGCTTGGTGTGGAACAGCCTGAGCCAGGGGAGGACACCTGGTCACATCAGCCAACTGCTCTGGCTTTTTTCCCTCTTGGGTGGAGCTGAGTTCTGGCTGCTTCAGATCCCATCCTGGTGGTACTGCCTGCATGGAACTGGCTCCTGCCAGTCCCTCCCTGCCCAGAAATGCTGATGATGGCCAGTGCTGCTCTGCTGGGAACGGGGCTCCGTGCTGGAGCCATCCCAGGTCATTCCCACCTCTGGTCCAGGGACTCCAGAGGGATTTTGCCATTTCTCCAAGGATGTCGGGGATATCTCAGGAAACTTCCTCAAACTTAAAGCCTCAGTGACCAGCTGGATCAGCATCAGCCAGCAGGGGCCACAGCAACCCCAGCTGCCCTCAGCTCCATCCCCAGGCAGACAGCAGGCTGGGGGGAGAGCACTCCAGTGAACATGGTCTAGGCTCTGCCACGATTTTTTGATTCCCAGTGACAAATCTCTCTTCAAGTCTGTGCATGACTGAAATTCATCTTGGCTGGTGGGAGCTCAGTGAGCCCAGCCAGGGAGGAGGGGTAGGGAGGCTGGGCAGTGAGCAGCAGCTCAGCTTGCCCAGCCTGCTTGCCAGATTAGGCAGAAACAGCTCTGGTGACGACAGCTAATGGGCAGGGTGAAACAGGAACTCCAGCTTCACAGACAAAGTTATTTTGGTAGCTGTGTGCAAAGCCCCCACTGGAAAATGTGACATGCTTCTTATCCCCTTAAATTTGCTCACAAAACACTAATTAAGGCATGTAATGAAGACAGCAGCATCCATTAATAAAGAATCATTATGGGGATGGATTAGTGAGCTTATCAGAAACAGGTGAAAGCGAGCTGGGAGTCTGCTCTGGGCAGCATGTGTGAGTCAAGGCTTTCCCAGCCCTCCAGGACAGCGTGCCAAAAGCTTCTGTGGGATGCACTAGATGGATGGGGCAGACTGGGGGGTGTGGGTTTAGGAAGCTCCCCTGCCTCAGTTTGTTTTAGGAGCTAGCTCCTTAACCTTCCTCAAACTATTCCATTTCCTGGGATGCTGCCAGTGGCCTTGGGTCCCTTCCTTTGAGAAGTCACACCCATCTGGTGCAGCAGATAGGAGTTTCTGGGGAGAGCAAGATCCCCCAGGAAGGAAGGAGGTGGGGAATGCTGGAGCATGGGCAATATTAACTCCTTGGAGCAATAACAGCTTCTCAGGCCAGGGGAGCATGGTGTCTGTTGTGCCCTTGTTAGCCCCTGACACCTGCCTGACTTGTGTCTTGCTATTAATACAGAGCTGACTCATGGTCTCTACAGCCCCTCTACTCAGGATTTGGGCTGTGAGGACATTCAACCTGGTTATTTGAAGGTGTGTTTCTTCTATTTCTGGTCAGCTTGGCTAAGGCAGGTGACCAATACAGGAAGCTGGGCTCTCCCTGGCCTCACGCCCCTTGCTCAGGAGATATTTCCATGCAATCCTGTCCTGCTGCCTGAGTGATTGGGAGCTGCCTGCCCTCCTGTGAACTGGGGACAGGACAGCCCCTTTTCCAGCCACAGACCCTGGCAGGACCCCCTGCTTCCACCTCTCTCTGCCAACTGCTCCCACTGTGTTTGACAGGCCACCAGCAGCCTCTGTCCCTTTGCCAGCTGGGCCCTCCCATGCTCCTCTGACTCTTCTCCTTTCAGCTCTCAGGTCCCACTCCACCCACACAACTCTCCCCACATACCCAGTTTTCGGATCAGGTGCACCCACCCACCCCCCCACCCACCCCAGTATCTGACATCCTTCCACATTCCCTTTCCTTATAAAATTCCCATTTCCCACGGGGTTCAGACCCACCTGGGGTGACTCTGGCTGCACGCTCTGATCTTCTGTCCCATGGATGGTTACACGTGGGCTGGAGCTCAAGGAAGCCTTCAGGAGAAGGACAGGAAGCCTGCACTTATGGACATGTTGGGGAAAGCCTTCCCCAAAGCCCTGTCTTTGCAGAGACAGGCAAAAAGGAACTGCTTCTCCTTTCACAAGCATCCTCCCTCCCCATCCTGTTGCTCACAGGATCCTTCAGTGTGGATGCTGGAGCTCCCTAAGCACTGCCCAGGCTGCAGAGGCACACCAGGGGGCTGAGGCTGTGCTCCCTGTGCTTGTCCTGGGAGGGAAGCAAAGCAGCAGGTGGTTTTTTTCCCCCCTCAGGGCACGATGCCCTGTGAGGAGCAGGGGAAGGTGTGAGCCAGCAGTTTGGTCTCATGGAGACAGAAACCGGAGAGGGGAGATTTATCCACGGGCATTATGTGTGGTCTCTACAGAAAGCTGGAAATGCAGAGAGGTCATGCATTGAACAGGAGGGATGTGTGGCTGGTGGCTCAGGAATATTTTGTATATTCTGGTGGGGTTTTTTTGTATACCTGTTAGCACAGCAGAGGAAGTGGGTCTGAGCAGCCTTGCTGCAGACCTGGAGCTGGGTCCCAGGAGAACATGACTTACTCCATACAGGCCACCCATTTTCCTGAGATGGAGAACGTTCTGGCTCCCTCTGGAGCACCTGGGACAGAGCATTTGGATGGAAGGGCAGTCCAGAGTCCAGCCTGCCAGAGCTCAAGGAGCATTTGGACATTGCTGTCAGGCACACAGTGGGATTTTGGGGTTGTCCTGTGCAGGGCCAGGAGCTGGACTCAATGATTCTTATGTGCCCCTTTCAAGTCAGGGAATTTTATCATTCTATGATTCAAGGATCCCATAGTGGCATGTAGAGGGACAGGACTGTGCACCCAATTGTAGGACCAGACCCTGCCTGGCTTTCCAGGGTGAGAGGATGCTTTATTGTGAGTACTGAGCCCCCTGCTCTGGTGTCTGGGCTGAATGGCTTGCACCTGGACAGATACTTGGCCCTCAAGTGACAAAAGAGTCAGCAACTTCACATGTTTTTACTTTTCACCTTTCTTCTCGGGTGGGTCCCTAAAAAGCTAAGCCTGACTCTCCAGTGTGCTTGTGTTTTGGTAACATTGCCAGGTATTGGGAAAAGCAGAACTCTGACAGGTCTCACTGAGGTGTTGCTGTTGGGATAATGCAACATGCTGGCAGTCTGAAAACTTCAGCACCACAGAAAGGGCTAAGGGAACCCCAAGAGAAGTGGGGTGTTTAGTGCCAGAGGCTGCTTTTTTTTGGGAAGGACTTCTCCAGGAAGCAACCCCCTGAAGCAACAGGAAGCAACATCCACCCTAAAGGACCTGCTGAAGCTCACCCAGGCCATGGAGGACTGGGGCAGAAGCACAATGTGTGCAGACATTACTTGCATTGCATTTACTTCCATGTCTCAAAGAAAAGCAAAATCTCCTTTTGTTTTGGTGGATGTTTACCCCTGCTGGGAGAGCCGTGGCTGGTTGGCAGAACGTTCCCAGGAACTGATTTCATGGCAGATCTCACAGCAGTGGCTATCTCCCAGCTCAGCCTCCCCAGCTATGCATTCCCACTGACCATGCCGTGGCTGGAATCTTCAAAGAAGTCTCTACTCCCACTGCATTCCTGTGCCTGCACTCATCTGTGAATCGGCTCCTGCAGACCAGTGCAGGGCTGGGCAGGAGGTGCTGGCAGGAAAGAAGGAATTGCCTGCAGTTTTGTTTTTTTTTTTACCCCAGACCATCTGCACATCTTCAGTCCAACGTGCTCTGAACAGTTTTCCCTGGATGAGAGTGGTGGTCTCCACTCAGTCCTGCTCATGGCATCCTTTTGGCTCCTTACTGTGGAAACTCTGATTTGCAGGGGGAGTTGATCCTCTCCACCAGCATGGCTATTTCCACAGTATTTCCAAGACCCTTGTTTTTTTGGAACTGGAGTGAGCTGCAGAGCCTATTGCTGGAGTGCAGAGCTTGGCCACCACCTCTGCTGCCCTGGGTGCTCGGCAGTAAATCTCCATGCACTTCTCCATCCACCTCAGCAGAGGTGTCTGTCAGGGGCAGATTCTTGTTGGAGATCCCGCCTGAGCTTCATACCACCAGTTTCTGAGCTCCTCTTTGCAAAATTTGCAAGGATGAAGTTTCCCTGGCAGGGAAGCCAAGGAGAGGGTCAGGAGAAGAGCAGCAGCCCTCGTGTTTTATTGACTTGCTTTCCTCTCTCCCAGTGGAGTTTCCCTTCTCCCTTTTGCTTGTTGTTTCTCTTTTCTCCTGTCTGCTTGTGGTTTGTGGTTTCCCCCCAGTGTAACCTGAGTAGATTATGTGTTTATCTGTGATTACACTACACGTTTGGCTGCCTCCTTGGTTTCTGAGGTTATTTGTGGAGCCTTTGCCCTGGCCAGCCCCAGGCTCTTTGGGGTTACCCCACCTTGCACAACAAAGCCTGGCATGGCAGGAAAAAGTTTCAGTGCCTCATATTGTCCTGTCTTGAACATGTAAGGGAAGTGTCCTGTGGTTACCAGACTGGTGGGGAAGAGCCTTGATTCCACCCACATTGTAACACATCTTCTGCTGCACGACACAGGTTCTTCCTCCTTGCAAGCCTCCCTTTTCCTCCAGCAGGCTCTGTCGTTCTCTGCACAGCCACTCTCCTCCAAAAGATCCTTCCTGCTCAGTCCAAAAAAAGACTATTGTCCTCCTCCCACCCTCCACCATTGATGTCCCTGCCAGAGGGGCTGGCCAGCCCACCCCGGCGGGCAGCTGCCTGACAGCTCTCAGCTGTGGGCTGCCCGG
>VXBB01002830.1:94516-119646 GCA_013399915.1 Illadopsis cleaveri | reverse complement strand
CTGATTCCAGTCAGGGAGTCCCACGGCACGTCCGGTGGCCCAGAGCTCTTTGTCTCTTCTCCTCTGGGCCCTGGAGGGCTGCAGGGATCAGGTTTCTGAGGTGCTCCGGGCTGTTCAGCTGGGACACCCATGTGTGAAGCTGCAGGGTAGTTTTTCTGCTGCCAGCCGTGCTTCACTCCGAGACCTCAGGCCGGGCGCTGAGGAGATTGGGGGCATTTTGGACTTGGGCCATAGCAGCACATTCAGCTGCAGATGGTTACAGGAACAGATAACGGGTCCTGCAGAAATTCCAGGAAGTCTGATCACCCTGGAACATAGATCCTATTCACATCGTCTGTAACCTGAGAGCAGCTCTTCGGAGCTGGGATTAGTGAAAGTATTTGGCTTCACCTGCCCTACTCCTAGGGAGCTGGTGGGCCAGTGCTAAACCCCTGTCCATGGGGAAGGAGAGGAAGGGTTTTCTGCTGGTCCTGGCATGGGAAAAACTCACTTTGCTCTGGTAATAGCCACGGAGAGGTGTGAGCAAGGGCTGCACCTGGATAATTCCCTGCCTGGATCACTGAGGGCTGTGAAATCTGTAGGTGACACGCACACCTTGCACACCCAGACTTGTCTGCAGGGTCAGCCATGTGCAAGGTGTGCTCTTGCCTTACCACCCTGAAATATCTCAGGCTGCGTGCTGGGATAAAGAGGGTTTATGAACAGACTGGCCTCTGCAGCAGGGGAAATGCTGAAATCTGCACCTGGAAATTGTCCTTTTATTTGTTGAGGTGTATCCTGCTCCCCCAGACTGGGTACAGACCTGTTCCTGCCCTGTGGGATGGCACCTGGTCACACAGCCAGTCCAAGGAGATGATGTGGCTCGTTTCTCAAGGGAGGGGTTTTAGGTATGCCAGCAGTGATGCTGCCTGGGCAGGGAGATGCCCTATGCCCATCACTGGAGGAGCTGATCACAGGTGTGTGGGAAACCCCTGCCTGTCTCTGGAGTTTGCAGCACTGCCTCCCAGGAAAACAGAGACAAGAAATTGCCTGGTGCCAAGGGGTTGAGTGGGAAATTTCAAAACAAGCTGATGAACCGGACAGAAAATCACCAGAGCATATTGAACTCACCATAGCTGGAGCCAAGGCAGGTGTTCAGTGGGTCCTGGTGTCTGAATTTCTGTCCCAGAAGGCATGTAAATATGATACCAGGTTTTTGAAATAAAGATCTAGGAAACTAAAGGTCACTGAGCAAATGATCAATATTATAATACAAACTTGTATTAATAGATATGTGCATATTCACCTGGAAGAAGGTTGTGATGACTACTTGCTGCAGAGGTGGTGCATCTCCAGGGCAGTAGGCTGAAGGAAGAAACATATATAAATCAGGGAGAGTCACTTAGAAAAGTGTCCTTGGTTTTCCAAAAGCTCCATCACTAAAAGGTCTTATTTTGTCACATCCTCAGCAAGAATGAAATTTTGCAAGTTAGAACAGGTGAAGAAGCTGGTTTACCAAGGGGAGATGTCAGCAGGTGTAAATCCAGCTAAAGGAAGGGTCTTTCTGCTGTGTGTAACTAAACACTCATGGCTGTGCAAGGTTGGTGAAAGCAAGGTGCATTAAAAAAAGCAAGCAGATAAAGCCATGGGGGACAAATTAATCCAATACCCACAGTTTGTCAGCTGGGAGGCATCCAAAACACATCTGGGACACTCATTTCTGTTTCTGTGATTTGTGCTGACCCGTGTCACGTCCCACTGGTTGTGAGGGGGACGTGGGATGAGCGACCTCAATGGTTTTTTTTTTGTGCCCCATAACTCCACCACTTGTATTCTGATGTTACTTGGATTTTTTTCTTGGCATTTGTTTCTCAAAGACCCATTTTGCTTGTGGCTGATCTCAAGGCTGGATGCAGAGGCATCCCTGTGCTGCTGGGGCTGGGGCAGGCTGTGGGGCAGGGCAGGGCATGCACATGAGGAGGTGAAGGGAGCTGGTTTGTGTGACACTCAGGATACCTCTGGAAGAGCTCAGGAATGCCAGTCCAGTGGCTCAGGAGACCTGGGGATCCCATGGGGGTGAGGAAGGATTCCCAGGAAGATTGATGCCCCTTGAAACCAGCAGTTCCTTCCCTAGCAAACACTGACGGACAGCACTGGCCTCGGCAAAACCTGAGGCCACACCAGGTTGGTAACAGTTCTGTGGAGATGGCTGGAGGGTCAGAATACCAGCCCTAGACCCTGCCATACCAGGAGGGCTTCCAGACCCTCAGAGGCAGCTGTCAGAGACATGCTCAGATGAATGGCAGGCGCTGGAGAAGACTCACATTCAGGCCAGGCCAGGGGGCCACGTATCTGGGGAGGGATAAGCCTTCAGATCAGTTGCCAGACAAAGGTGGGCAGGTTTGAATGCTTTGCTCCAGCAGACAAGCCTGTAGTGCAGTTGGCCTGGGGGCAGCAGCTGCATTAATCCTGACCCTATTCTTTATCTAAGGCTCTGTCTGAAAAAAACCCCAGTGTGTGCCTTGCACACCCTCCTGAGCTATTTGTTCCCTGCTCTGTGCAAGGTAGAGACTGTGGCACAGAGGGACAGCTCTGATGCACTGCTCTGTCCCTCTGCCAGGAACTTGCTGTAGGATTGTGGTAGTGCATCTCCTGCTCCAAGCTCAGATCTGTGGCCACACCCAGAACAGGGCTTTGCAAGGGGGATGGCCAGCCTTGAGCCCACAGAAGCAGTGTCCCACCAGGCCCCCAAGTCACTTGTTCTTATATTTTATTGCTTTCCCTGCTGCAAAGCACCTGTGTCTGCTGCATCTGTTCTCTGCAGAACCAACACCCACATGCTCTCAAACCCCTCTGCATGTGAGCAGCTGGGCCACACCTTCAGCATCTCTCTGACCACCCAAAGCTTTTCTAGACCTTGACTTGTGCTTGTGCCCTCTCCTTTGTTTCCTCCATGTTGCCAACAAATTCACTGAAGTGCCAACAATGGAGCTGTGCCCATATGGCAGTGATGGGCTTGCCCAGGGACAGGCTGCTTCCCTTCTAGTCATTGTCCCTCTGCTAAAGCCCCTAAAACTGTTTGTCACCTAAGCTCTCCTTTGTCCTGGAAGCTTATGCTCAGCTCAAGTTGTTTCCACAGTTGCCTAAGGACCTTTTAGTGGTGCTGCTTTCCCAGAGAAAAGACCCAGCCTTGTACACAGGACTCCCAGCCATCCTTCCTTGAGTTATTTGGCCATGTTCAGGGCACAGCCCTTGTGAGCCCTGCTTTTCATGAAGTCCAGAGCAGTGGGAAATGTACCTGCTGGTGACATGGTTTGTAACTCCCTCACCTTCTGACACTGCACAGGACCCTTCATATAACACACCCTCACCATCTGGCCTGGCAAGCTCAGGGGGGATGAATTTGGATTAGAATGACCAGGCTGATAACAATATGCAACAAACAGTGCAACAAAGGGGATGTATTCCACCCCTGCAGAAAATCCACTGGTGCTGTGTGGGGTGTGGATTGTTCAGTGTCGGAAAGGATGGAGGCCAGGCTGGGAGAAAGGTACTGAGAATGATCAGAGATGTGGACCAGCAGGTCCAAGAGGTGGCCAGGAGCCTGGTACCTGGGAGAACTGAGAGTTTTGTTACTTCAGACCTCTGTGCTCCTCCATCACCCCAAAGGAGTCACTAAGATGGAGTTACTCACATAATGCATTCAGACACTCGGGGTCACCATATGTAGCAGGATGCCACACTCGGGTCCATATGTAGGAGGATTGGACTCACAGAAGGAACGAGGCAGGCAGCAGCAGGTGAAGGGAAAGCTAATGATACATTATTCTAAAATCTTCTTCTATATTCTCTATATTTCCTTTTCTGACTCCATCTTATATACAGTTTGTACAGAGGCCAAGAGATTGGTCATTTAGGTCACCACCTCTTTAACCTGGATGGTGAACACCACCATCAATCAATTCTCCTCTCAGAGAAATTTCTCAGAGGAGAAATATGAAAAACAATCTAAAAATATACATTGTTTATGTTGAGGCTGCGTGAGAATCTGCTTGCAAGATTCCAAACACTCAAAACCAAGAAAACTGAGGACAACACTCACAAGCACTCTGGCTCTGAGCCCCTGTCCATTTCACATGAGCAGTTTGCACCAATGATTAATGATGTTACCTGCTCACAGACGTGGAGAGTGTCCTGTGCATGTGCTGATAGTGAGCTAAGCACTGAATTAGTGCCTCAGTCAGCTCTGGGTTTTGGCAGGTTGGGAGCTGCTGCTTTTGGGGAAGCCTCTGCCTCCATGAGAGCTGCCCATGCCCAGGAGAAGGCAAAGGTTTTATACACCACCCACTCCATCTGTGCATGGGGAACACTTGTTTGGTGGCATCAGTGTTCTCAGTTTGGACACCACCCCAGCCAGACTACAGGAAGGACAAATCCCTGTGACCACTGGAAAGCAGGATCTTTGGTTTTAAGAGGACAGATTGCATCAAAGCAGGCAGAATCAGCGAGGGGGAAGCTGGTGTGTCTCTGTCCCCCCAGGTTATCACTCTGGATGGATTCTATGGGCAGTGGCAGTGTGCACCAAGCCTTGGCTAGCTTTTCCAGTCCCACTGTGCAGCACCATTTCACTTTGGGATAACCTGGGATGCTGCCAAGGGACTGAAGGTCAGGGCTCGGGGTCTCATCAATCAATCAATCAATCAATCATTCTGTCACTGTTTGATGAGGGCTTTCCCCTGCTGCCAGAGCCTTCTCTGACTACAAACTCCTTAGAACTAGGCAGGGACCTGCCACCCTCTCCACACACGCAGTCTCAGGCTGTCCATACTGGGCTGATAATGAGTTTTCAGCTGCTTGATGGAGGCTTGGAGCAGAGATGGAACAGCAGGAAGCACAGACCTAGGAACCAGGGAAATGGGTGATTGCAAGGCTGGATATCTTGGTTTTGAGGGACAAGGTTCAGCTTTGTTCAGAGTTCTTCATTCTGGCAGCGTCAGACAGTAACTGGGGCAACCCATTTCTTTTAAGATCTTGAAAGCATCAGGAGGAACCTCCTGGAGCAGGCTGGAAGGGACACAGCTGGGATCTTGCACTTCGATGTGGACAGTTTCAAAGTGTCTGTACTTAAGGGATTAGGTTTTACTGTGGCAAGGAGCAATTCACTAAGGGATGAGGACCAGGCCTGGATCCTGGACCCTCTTCAGGATACTCTCCCCTGCTCCTCATTTGGGTGTTAGGGGCTAATGGGCTGAATTAATGACTACTCCAACCCTGGCACCAAAGGAAACTTCCAGCTTTCACAATCCTCTTTGCCAGCTGCCAGAAATCACCATCTTTTCCTTCCTTCATGGCCCCCTCATGGCCCTGGGCTCATTGCCATCAAGCTCTGCACCTTCCTGCCACCAAGGGGCTGCAAAGCACCCACAGCTGAGCAAAATCCTCAGCACAGCTGGGACAGATGCTGATCCTGGATCCAAAAGTGCCTTTGGGTGAGAATGAATGAACTCTCCTTGTGAATGCTGGGCAGGTACTGCCCAGAACAATTGACCACAAATATTCAATTACACTTTGAAAAGCTCAATTGCTCCCTGAAAATGAATTTCTGAAGCATTTAAGTAACCATTTCTGGAGGGAACTGGGGATCTGGCACCCAAGACAGAATCTTCAAAAGGCAGAATTCCCTTTTTGGAATGGATAAGTGGGTCACACAGCTCATTTTGCCTCATCTTCAACCCTTGCTCCTCATCCTCTTGTCCCATAGAATGGAAAGGGTCACACTTGAGATGAAACCATTTCTTGGGTATCTCTGTCCTTTCTGGATGTGTTTCTGCTTCTGTGCTGGCCAGGACAGGAGGCCACGTGTACTGATGATGAGACCAGGAGCACAGGGCCAGATGCAGGCAGGATCCATCCAAGAGCAGCTGGAGGCCGATCTCTGAGACATGGACACACTTCTTGTTCATATCCCTGAGAGATGGACACACTTCTTGTTCATATCCCTGAGAGATGGACACACTTCTTGTTCATATCCCTGAGACATGGACACACTTCTTGTTCATATCCCTGAGATATGGACACACTTCTTGTTCATATCCCTGAGATATGGACACACTTCTTGTTTGTCACTCCTGCCAGCCTGATGCCTTTCCGTGCCCTGGCACCCTGGCATCAGCCTGGGCTACCCAGTGCTCAAAACCTTCCCAAGTTTGAGGGGAAGAGACCTACTCCAGGTCATGGCTGATGGGGCATTTCCCTGGATGGAAAGACTCAGAGCCAAGCCCTGCACCTTGTGGAGCCAGCTCTGCAGTGGGGGGAGCGTGACCTTGTGACTCCCACAAATCCCAAATTAATTAATCCCGGGGACACTGGGGCAGCATGAACAGCCTGTTTGATTTCTCTGCAGTTTTTTCCTGGGGCTCAAAGGGATTAGTGCAGGCGGGAACAGGGAAATATAACAAGGGGCTCAGCTTTCAGCTCCTGCTCCCAGCCAGCAGACTTCTGTTCTTACCAGAGGTATTAACAACAGTAATCCACACTGTCTCTGAGCATTATCTGCGTGCGGCATCCTCTTCCTCTCCCCCTGGCCTTTGCATGTGTGTTTCCATGCTCAGCTCACTGGTGTGTGTTCCTGTCCTGCCTGATGGCTTGCACCATCCTTGTTTCTCCTAGACACATGCCCCTCTGTCCCCATCCCATCCCCCATATCCTGTGGCATATGTGATTCCCCACACAGAGCCCACCCAAATTAATATGGGGCCATGCACTTCTTGCATATCTGTCCCTGTAGCCCAGCACACTTTATGTACAGCCCACTGATGCACTCTCACATGCACATGGATACCCCTCCAGGCTTGAGGTGTCTGCATCCATTCCCCACGCATGCACATCTCACTTGTATAAACTCACAGTTTGCCCAGCACAGTCTCATCAGCCTCCCTCACATGCTCTGCACCAAATTCTCTCTCAGCTCTGCATGACCAGCCTGCTGGTGCTGTAGTCTGTGGGGTCATGACATTTCTCTTGGGCCACTCTTCCATGTGGAGAGTGTTGGGCATGCTGGTCCTCAGGGACAACTACACCATGAGAGTGGTGCTTCAGTTCAAACCCTTCATTAAAAGTAGTTTTGTCACAGCTTGAGCAGGTACCAAATGCATGGAGCCATTTGGCTGGGTATCATCTCAGTGCAAAGAAGCCTTTGATGGAAATGGGTGAGCTGCAACCATCTGCTTCCAACAGATCTACGAGTGCTGTTGTGGTTTGCCACACTTTTTAGAACCTTTTTGGGGTAGCTGTGAGCAGAGGGCATCCCTGTGAGCCAGCAGGTTTGGGCATCTCTGGGAACACTTTGGGTCACTTGACTGAGTCACCAGCTCCAGTGCCTGGCCATGGCTGCTGAGGTCCCAGATTACAGAGAGTGGAGGATGGAGGGACTGAGTGCCCCCTGTGCACCATCCATGCTTTGTATCCAGTGCTTCACCATCCAGACAGGAAGATGTGAAGACCCAGAGGGTCCTGAGCACAGTCACAGTTAGGATAAGGGAAGCAGAAAAGTGTGGAGAAGACAAAAGTAATGGGATTTTGTCAAAACATGAATCACAGGAGTGTGAGAGGTGTCCCCTGAATGGACAGGGAGGAAGGACCTCCTGCTAACTCAGAACAGATCCACAGGAGATCTCAGTATTGTGCCTGTTGCTGTTAGCCAACAGCATCTGACATGTGCAAACACAACAGCCTCTTCTCCAGGAGGGAAGGGGAGAAACCAGTGAGAGATAATTGGAACCCTCCTAAGAATGATCATCATCAGTACACGTGGCCTCCTGTCCTGGCCAGCACAGAAGCAGAAACACATCCAAAAAGGACAGAGATCCCCAAGAAATGGTTTCATCTCAAGTGTGACCCTTTCCATTCTATGGGACAAGAGGATGAGGAGCAAGGGTTGAAGATGAGGCAAAATGAGCTGTTTGACCCACTTATCCATTCCAAAAAGGGAATTCTGCCTTTTGAAGATTCTGTCTTGGGTGCCAGATCCCCAGTTCCCTCCAGAAATGGTTACTTAAATGCTTCAGAAATTCATTTTCAGGGAGCAATTGAGCTTTTCAAAGTGTAATTGAATATTTGTGGTCAATTGTTCTGGGCAGTACCTGCCCAGCATTCACAAGGAGAGTTCATTCATTCTCACCCAAAGGCCCTTTTGGCTCCAGGATCAGCATCTGTCCCAGCTGTGCTGAGGATTTTGCTTAGCTGTGGGTGCTTTGCAGCCCCTTGGTAGCAGGAAGGTGCAGAGCTTGATGGCAATGAGCCCAGGGCCATGAGGGGGCCATGAAGGAAGGAAAAGATGGTGATTTCTGGCAGCTGGCAAAGAGGATTGTGAAAGCTGGAAGTTCTCTTTGGTGCCAGGGTTGGAGTAGTCATTAATTCAGCCCATTAGCCCCCGACAGCCAAATGAGGAGCAAGGGAGAGTATCCTGAAGAGGGTCCAGGATCCAGACCTGGTCCTTATCTCCTCAGTGAACACAATGTCTGCCTGGAGATCTTGGGTGCTGGGCTGGAGTCGATGCCTGGACTGAAAGAATTGCACTGCCCACCTTTAGTGCCAGTCATGAACATCATTTTGTGGCCCTTGTGCTGCAAACACATGAAAAAAACCCTAAAATTGCCCCCAGGAAGCTCCTGAGCTGACCATAAAGAATTTTTTTTTCAGTGGATAAGTGGAGAGTTGCCCAGCTGCTTTCCCTTGGGCATTTCCAGATGAGGGAGTTGGAGGGAGAGCTTGTTGTGACCAAGCAGGGCAGTGACTGGAGGTGATGGACACAGTGCAGGATGGACAGAGTAAAAACCACATCCTGAGAAGCAAAGGGATGCATGTGGGGGCCTTCCCAGGGAGCTTGAGACTGATGAGAAGCTGCTGCAAAGGTGAGCACCAACTTCATAAAGGAGAAAGTCCCCCAGAAATGCTTTTCTTTTTTTTAATGCTTTTCTCTTCAGGGGAAAAAAAAAAAAGAAAAAAAAAAGTAATTTTTTCTTGTCTCCAATAGTCAGTGGAATTTACAGGATAAGGTAGAAAGTCCAGTTTCAAACTCAGCTTTTTGGGTTGCATTTCAAAGCCTTTCTTTTGAAACTGGAAATAGGAAGTTTTCTCTCTTTCATCTCAGTTTGCTGCTGAGGGCAGTGACATGACTCATGTCCTGGGGTCTGGCTTTTCTGCCTGTTCTGCATTTTACTTCCCCTTTGTTTTCTCCAACTGCAGGAAAGTTATCAAGTAGGAATAGGAGCATTAAAATCATGACACCATGTCACCTGATGACTTGTCCAGCACTGATGAAATTTCAACTGGAAAAGAACCAAGAAAGAAGGAGGGAAGAATGAAACCAGTGATTTATTAGAGGCCAGCATTTGCATTTTCATTCATCGTGAATAAAAATAACTTTTCTGATTTGTTTCACATCAAAATTTGCTTCTTCACAGGGAACATGTTCTAATAGAAATGATCTCACTTTATTATTTTGGCAGGATTTTCCTGTGCATTTTTTTTCCCTCCTTTGGAACTGCACTAATGCAGGGCAGTAAAAGATGACGGATTGGTGAGTTGAGTGGGTGCTGAAAGGGCTGAAACTGCTGCTCTGTAGCTGCAAAACCCACTTGGACATGGAACCAGGGGAGCCTCCTCCAAGGTTTTGCCAGCCTGGGCTACGAGAATTTGGGAGCACCTGGTGCTGCCTGCACTGCCTGAGGCAAAACTTTCCCAAGGAGTTCTGTGGCGAGGCATTTGAAAACAGGACCCATTTCCCGAGACAAGAGGGAGCCTAGGAGCACTGGCTGGTAGAAAACGAGTGTACCCATCACCCCCCAGCCAGCAGAGATTGGAACAGCTGCAGTTTTCCTAGGAATTTTCATGGGTACTTAGTGCCCAAGGGCTGCAAGAAAGGGTTAAAGTGTTTTCGGTTACGCAGTGCACAACAAACAAAGGGGATGTGGTAATCCCTCCTGCCACAGAGTGAAAAGTTCACTTGATATGCTACTTTACACCGATTCTCACAGACTCTGGGATTATACCGGACACACTCTGACGTCCAGGTTTTCTAGCAAAGGGCTCCAGCCCAGCCTGCCACATTCACTTCATATTTGGGAACATATTCTCTGAAAATCCTGCTGACAGATGAAGAGCAGGAAGACAGCCAGTTTCCCATGGAACAATAACTCCATGCAAACCACATCTCCTGGCACCCAACCTGGCCTTGCTGGGGTGGCGGCTGGGGATGTTGGCTGGAGCAGCATCTCTGGGTCCCTGCCAGGTGCAGCCTGCCAGGATTGTCCTTCTGGTCCATGTCAAGAGTTTTTGCTTTTATGCCCTGTCTCCCTGCCAGGCTTTGGAGCTGTGCCACCCTAATGAGTTACCTGCCAGTTCCTGAGCTTTGGCTGAGCTCAGGGGCAGAGGATGTAGGAGGGCAGCACTGGGATGGAAGGGGCAAGGGAAGATGCCTTGGAGGTGCTGAGTGAACTGCTCTCCCTGGATGCCCCTGGCCTTTCTTATTTTCATGCCTCTATGCCTTAAAAGGTTCTTGCAGAGTGGTCTCATGTACAGGGACCACATACAGAACTCCTCTGGTTGCAAACCTCTGTCACTGCTGCCTGGCCCACAACAATTCTGTGCCCAGTGGCACATGAGTACAGTCAGGACATTTGTTTCTCTGGGATGTTTGAGCTCATTGGCAAAAATTGGCAATCTGACTGTCAGGGAGGGCAGACTTCTTTCAGCTACACACAGACCTTGGCCCTGCAGGTGTTCTGGGTTTCATCTGCATGGCAGGGTCAACCCACCCTTCCCTTTGTTGGGAGATGTTGCAGTGGTATTTTTGAATTAATTGCTCTTTCTTTCTTTCAGATGAAACACTGAAAATTTTCTCTGAAAGCAGGTGTTTTAATAAAAATAACTCATTCAGGTGAAAATATGACTGTGTCTTGAAAACCTCCCTTCGGTGCATGATTTCTGACCACTTTTTCTATATAAGCTATTCAAGGAACGAGGTAAAAAAACTTCCCTCTTGTTCAGTCCTTCAGCTATTTCCCTGCTTTGGGGCACCAGCATTAGCTCCTCTGCCAGATCCTGTCCCAGTGGGTGTGAGAGTAGGAGAGAAGCATGGTACACATGCCAAGGGGATGCCACACAAGGTCCCAGCATAACCCTGCCCACTCCACTGTTCCCAGCTGCTCCTTGGAGCAAATATTTTGGATTTCAAAGCAAGAAGAACAAAGAGAAAGGTTTCGTGGAGTCATGTTTACCAAAGGCTGCAGCCTGCAGAGTTGTTGTGACCAGCACTGGTGGTCACATGCAGAGGATGAGCCAGGGCAGCCATGTTTGACAAAAATAAATTTGAAAAAGTCACCTTTCCCCATCAGAGATGTCCAGAAGGATTTTGCCCCAACATCTCGGACTGAGATGAAGCTCAAAATTCAGTTCAAGTCACAGCAGTGTTACCCAGTGCCCTTTTACATTCACCTCTGGGTGTCAGGGGGAAGACCACGTCCTGTTCTGACCCTTCAGCTCTAAATGGAGAGATCTTTAAACTGATCTCTCCTCTCTGTCCAGACCACTGCAGTGTACAGCAGTTGGGGATGACTCCTGGGGGTATCCAGAATGTCACTGTATGAACCAGAAAAGGACCTTGACCTGGACTGGACACCAGAGCACCATGGGCACGTTAAATCCAGTGGGATTGGATGGGGAGAAGCTCTCAGCCTGCAGGAACCACAGAGCTGGGATCTCCTGGGCCATGCACAGGACAGTCCCCATGATCTGCTGCAGGGATATGCACCCTCACCTCCCACCCCCTCACCCCATGGCTTGGGTGATGCTGCAACTGTTCCAAACAACAGGACCCTGATCCAGCAGAGCTGATGGAAAGCAGGGCCTGATCCTGCTCTGTGCTCCCGACCCACACCAGGGAAAAGCTGAGTCCAGGGGGCTGCAGGCTTGCAGACTCTGCCCCAGGACAAATGGGACAGGGCTATGTGGGATGCTCCCAGGGTTCAGCCCCCTACCTGCCTCCCCACTGCTCTCCCTGTCTGGGGAAGGAGAAAGTGCTTTCAAACCTCCAGCTGTCTGTCTGTCCTTTCCAGGCCAGGGTGACTCTAGTTAGGGGGTTAGTGGAGCAGTGAATTACAAAATGTATCCTTCCCCTGTCCCTTACTCCTCCTCTCCTGCTCTCTGTCCTTCCCCTCTGCCCTCCATCCCTTTCCTCTTCCCAGTGTGGCCCACCCACCACACTCTACCTTCTCTCGTGAAACCTTTTCCCTCACCCTCACAGTCTCCTTGCTCCTCACCCCTCATCATCATCAAAGGGATGTGACATGAGGGAAGAAAGGGAGAAACAGGTGGGACTGGCGGGGAAGAAAAAACAAGAGAGACCTGCAGCTCCTGTCTCTTCAGAAGCTGCAGAGGAAACATCTGGCTTCCAGGAATAATAAGGGTTTTGGAAGGAACAGCCCACTGAGGGCATTTCCTTCCAGCTGAAAAACCTGGAAAGACAAGACCCCATCCTAAAGATGTCTGTGGAGATTCTCTCCACCAAGGTATTCCCAGCCCCGTGAGCTGAGCTCCATGCAGGTACACTCCTGGCACTGTGAGAGCTGGCTGAGGGTTCTGAGCCCCTGGGTCACCATCCTCCAGCAGCACTGCCCCAGCCAGGGTTTCAGAGAGTGTCCTTCAGCATCAGCACAGGCAGCTGCAGCCGGGTGTCAGGGGACAGCCTGTGCAGCTCCCAGCTGGGGAAGGAGGCTTTAGGTTTTGGCTGGACCTCAGCAGCAGCTCTGCTGGCAGCACTGGTCTGGGAAATGCACTGTGCCTCCTCCTCCTCCAGCCAGATCCAGCCTGATCCAGGCCCCCCATGCAGCCACTGCTGCTACTGTGCTGCCAACCCCACAGCAAGTGCCTGCAGCCCTGGGCTGATGCCACACACACAGATGGGTCCCAGTGAGCCACCTCCTTGTCCCTGCACGTGGGAGGGGATGCTGAGCATGGACACTGTGATTGCCTCCTCACCTGGGGGGTCTGCAATGCTTTTGGGGTCATGTGGGGAGCCAGCTGTGCTGTGGGGTTTGTGTCTGTCCTTCCCAGGACGTGAACAGGGCAGCAGGGTGGGAACAGGACATGGGAAGGGTTTTTACCACGTCCCCTATTGCACTGCTGGGAAGCACTCAGGTGCTGCAGGGGAGAGAGTGGGAGCAGACCTGGCGAGGAAGCACAACTCCAGCTCTGAGTCCCAGAGTTCAGCTGACAGAGCCCCACAATCTCCACGGCTCAGTGACCTCATAATGCTCCAGTGTTGCTGCCTAGCGAGCGCTGGGGGCTGAGGGAACAGCTGCTGGACAATGCTGGGCAGCTGTGTGCTTTCACGCTGGGTAATACACCAGAACCACACTGCAGAGGGCTGCTGGCCTGGCTGTTCCTATGGAAACTCCTTTCAAAGGAGGGAGGCAGACAAACAGCCCCCCGGTGATGCTGGGTGCTGGCAGGGACCGGATGCTCCTGCAGGCCTGGGGCTGGCTGGGCTGTGGCAGCAGCTGCTGTGACCCCAGCATGAGGCTGTGGGGAGCAAGGCCAGCCAAGGGGGTGATTCCTGTGGTGCTTGAGCTCCCTGGAAGGACTTTTGCTCTATCCCCACAATCTTGGGCAGCAATGAAGGTAGTTAAATAAGGAAATGAGCTATTGAAGGAGAGGGGTCAGATCACAGCCCTCTCCCAGGACTAGGGATTGCAGCACTGTGGGAATAGGAGGGATGATGTTTGGCCATCTACACTTGTGCAGGCAGTCACAGGATACCAGAGAGAGCAAGCAAAGATTTGGAAGCAGGATCTGTCTCTTTTCCCGGCACTTTCCATCCCTGGAGGTGAAAGGATGCTCTGCCCCAGGATGGTTATCCCTTGCAGGCAGAGCTGTGCTGGGGGAGTGCATTTCTGCCACAGGGGCCTCACCCTGCATCTGCAGTGCAGGCAGAAAGATCCCTGCAGAGTCCTGGTGGGGTTTGCAGCTGACTGGCATGGATGGAAGGACCAGGTGGGATGAGAGAGGAGAGGCAAGGAGCAAGGCTCTGTCTGTCCATATTTTCTGCAGGGACCAGACCATGGGAAACCCACTGAATTTCCCCAACAGGATGGTGGTTACGTGTGGCAGCGTGGGTCTGCCTCAGTAAGCAAATGGTCTTGAGGTGAGCAGGGGAGGCAGATGTGCCCTTGGGGAAGAGTTGTCCTGCTGCCCTGGAAGTTGCAGAGGTTTAGTTGAGTCCATGAGGTTGCAATGCAAGTCTTCCCTGGCCCGGGCAGTGCCTACAGGGTGCTCAGGGCTTGGTACAGAGGACAGGGGTGTTCAAATGTCTCTCCTCCCCTCCCTTCCCTTGGATATTGCAAGCCAGCATGGGACAAGGCTGATGGCACCAGTTCAACAACCCCAGTGCTCAGACTGCCTGGTCTGTCTTCCCAGGGTGAGGGCAGGTGATAAACCCCTGACGTGCCCAGCGTGAGCTCAAGCAGCAGTGCCTGGGGCCAGCAAGTAGCTGCTGGAATTGGAGAGCCTGCCGTGCCACCCTGGCCACAGGGCATTGCCTCAGGAGCACTGTGGCCCATCATAGTGGGACTTTCCTGCCCCACGTGGGGACTGCAGCTGTGTGGGATGGATGGCAAAGCTGCTGAGACCTCACTGGAGTGAGAGTGTGGAGGCATCTGCTTGGGCTGGAGCTAAACACAAGTGATGCCATGTCCGCTGTTGGACACGAAAGACTCCAAATAATTCAGAAGGCAAAAGTGTAGAAAAAGAAGGCTCTTTATTATCTAATTCTTACTACCTTTTATAAGGTGTTTCCATGCAGCCTTACCATGATTGGTGAGTAGGAATGACACCTCTCTAATGCCGTTGGTTAAACTACAAAACCAGAAAACACCAGCTAGACAAAGATTGTTTTGAGAAAGGATAGTTGTTTACTAAGATTGTTTTGAGAAAAAGCTTTCCTGAGAAACTTTTTCTTGGGAAAATGTTAGCAGCTGCTAAGCAGGCTAAAATTCTCTCAGGCCCACAATGCCATGTTAATGCCTGGCTGTCAAACAGCTTCAGGTGGGCCTTTGCCTTATTGAACCCATTTCTCTGGGCAGAGAGGGCTGAAAGTGATGTGGGTAAAGCCATCTCCTGGTCACATTTAATTAGGTTTCTGTGCTGGTTGGAACTCTGATTGCTTCTGAGGCGATGCTGGTCCATCAATCTCCATCACGACATGCACAGCACGCTCAGCAGACAGGGATTGCTCTCCTGTTTCATCACAACCAAATTCTGGAACAACCTTGTCTTGGATATGGAAGGTGGTGAGCAAGTCTCTCACTAAATTAGTTTTGCCAAGAGGGAGATCAGATGTTTCCAAGAAGACTGATATCTCCCAACAGCTGAAGTGCTATTAACTGTTGACGAGGCTTCAGCATCTTCAAATGATGTGTCTAAGCATTCACTGGGGCTCTGCATTGGAATAACTCTCATGTGGTTCCTGGTAAGCCCTCAGACACCTGGGCAGTCACATGTGCACAGGTGACAATGCTGCATGCTCTGCAGATACCCAAATAAGAGGCTCCCTGATGGACTCTGCAAACTGTTTTGAGACATGATGTGCTGTTGTCTCTTGAGAGCTTTGCAGGAATGCCACAGGTGTGAGATCCGGGTGTCTCTCTGGGTTTTTGGTCCAGAGCAGGTTTGAACAGCTCCAAAAAAAGAGGAAAAAACAGTCCAGGGAACTTCTCTGCCTCAGCTAGCTAAACTAACTAAAAGCACAGGACATCTCTGCCCCACTGTGTGTCTGTGCTGCAGACAGCACAGCCCAGGAGCAGAATGTGGAGGAGTGAGAGCAGTTTCTGCAAACAAACTCTGTGCTTCTTCTTTGCTCCCCTTCACTCTCAGAACCAGTCTGAAAGGTGTAGAACTTAATATACAGCATAAACAGAAGAGACAACTGGGGACACAAGCATCAAAAAGCCACCCCAGGACACAAAGTTATAATAATTCAGGAGGAAGGGGGTCATATTTTCCATTCCAAGGGAGGTTCTCACCTTCCTTGGCAGACACCTGTCTTTCAAACCAAGACAACATGGAAAAGCCTGAGGTTACAAAGGACACATATCAGGCATATGATAGACAAGAAAATCATCAGAATAGTCACCAAGAGGAAGTCACGCTTGATCAACATGATTAAATTTAATGATGAAAGACTGGCCTAGCAGATATATGGAGAGAAGTGGACTTTGCCTGGACTTCAGCAAGACCTGTGGCTATTTTTTCACACAAGGTCCATATAGTCAAGCTGTGGATGTACAGGCTGAATGAGCAGGCAGTGAGGTGGATTGAAAACTGGCTGAATGGCCAGGCCCATGGGTCATGACCAGTGGAACCAGGTCTAGCTGCAGGTCAGCAACCAGTGGTGTACCCTAGGGCTCAATGTGTTGGATCAAACCTGGATGCATGTCTGATCTCCCAGGAACATGTCCATACCCAGCTCCTAGCAAGCAGCTGCTAAAAGTTGAAATCTTGTTGGGAAAGAATTGAGAAAAAGCTCCATCATGCAAAGAGTGCTTGCTTTCCATGAGACAATTTAGTGTCAGTTTGGGTGCTCACCACAGGGTTCTCTAAGTCAGCAGTAAGGAATATAGCCCTCCACAGGGTGATCCAGCTCATCCCAAGCCAGATGCTTAAAAGAGGTCACCACTGTCTATAAAGGGAGTTGAGAGATGTACTGAGATATGGGCTTTGAACTTATGGGTGTACGTGGCTGAGTGAAATGGAAATGGTGTATTTACAGGCAAATACTCATAATTTTCAAGCCTGTGATAAATCCACTTAATGCATGGTTACAAGTAGCTGATGGTTGCCAGCTGCTTCTCTCCAGCTAATTGCTGTCAGACTGTTGGTGTGAGTCCAAATGGTCAGTGGCTTAGGGTGGGTGGTGGGTGTGTAGTGTGGAGCAGACCCTCTGGAGTGGAGGAAGGAGTTAATTTTAGTTCTTTTGCATAACATATACCTTGCTACTCTTCAGCTGCCTGCTAAGGCTTGATTTCAAACTGCTTTTCCAGAGTGGGTATCATTTTGTGAAAAGCTGTGAAGAAGCAGGCAAGTGTGAGCGAGGGGAAGTGAGAAGTGGAGAGTGGCCAAATATTGTCTTCAAACACGGCACAGAGGAATTGAGAACAGCCCTCACAAAAGCAGCAGCCTGGAGTGGGTTGAGTAGGAAGTGTCTGCCCTGATTGACTTACCCAACCTGTTCAAAGATCCAATCCCAAACATATCCAGGATTCCAGACCCCACAGGTGCACTGGGCTCTTAGAGCAGGCTCAGCTGAGCCAGGAGCTTTGCTTGATGCTGTCCTGTGTGTTATCCAGTCTCTTGTAAAGGTCATTAACTTCCCTGTCCCACCGGTGGGATGCTTTCATCCAGTCTGTAATAAGCCCTGATCTGGCTCTTCCCAGAGGAGTTTCTGGAAAACCAGGGCTTGGTGAAAACTTTGCTGCTGGCATGTCCCCATTACTGTCTGTTTTTCTACCTCACCCGGGCACATGGTGAAGCAAGGAGGGAAGAGCCAACAGAAGTGTGGGATGAGGCCAGGCAGCCTGAGTCGTCTGTGTAGGGTTCAGCAGGGACTGGTGAGCACCTGCTGCCTCCTGGCCTTTCAGCATGTGCTGGGCAAAGCTCATTTCCTCAAGCTGCTCCCTCAGATCCTCCCCTCAGTCTCTGTTCTCAAGTTAGCCCTGCTGTGACCTGAGATCCAAGTGGCTTTTTCCTTTCTTTGGGGTCCAAACCAGAGCCACACTAGGGCTGGTTAACACGGTGCCTCCTGAAGTGGGATGTTGGAGAGACCCATAACCCAGAACATGGCACTGTGCCTCCTGCCCAGGTGAGCCAGCTGCATCAGGGCTGGCAGCACGACCTGAAGAAGACACATGGGTCTCCTGGGGATGGAAGAACATCCTCAGAGCCCTGTGCTGTGGCATCAGAGGGGCTGCTCGATGGCATGAGCCCGTGGGTGGCAGGGCAGCCCCTCCCCACCCCCCTGACCACGGACCTCCCATCCCAGACACAGGAATGAGAGCAGGCAGCAAGGGAGGAGGTGGGAAGGGAGAGGACAGGAGCCCTGAAAGGGAGAGGGGAGGGAGGTTGGGTAGCTTTTGGAAGGCACAGCGTTTGCACAATTCAAGTGGCCTGAAAGGAGCAGTAAAAGAAAGGGGGCAGGGCTGGGCAGTGAATGTCCCCCGCTCCTTTTCCCTTAGTCTGCTTTGTCACCTGCCCACAATTAGCCTCGATTTATCACCCCAGGAGCCTGCAATAAGTCAATCGGCTGCCTGCGACTGCCTAGCCCCTCTGTTTCCAGAGAGCGAGTCTCCTCTTTCCCATGGGGAGGTGATTAGGCAGCCATCAAGCCTTTGTGTGGGCTCAGGGTGGAGGAGGCTGATATTTCCCCACGGTCCTGGGCTCTCAGGCCAGGCCAGACCAGCTGTCCTCACTGCCCTGACTGCCCTGCTGGTTGGCAATGAGGCTTTGCACAGTCTCGAGGGGGAAGCAGACACTTTGGGGTCTGTAGGTACATTGTGCCTTGAAGGAGAAGGTCCAGTCAGGCAGGGTACAAAGCTCTCTCTGCTTCTCTCTCCACCATTTCACCCAACTTGTTTCATGCTCTTGTACTCAAGGTAAAGGTCTTGGACAATTATCTTTCTTCTCCTCATACAGAGAGAGATCATCTGGCTGAGCCTCATGATGAAGCCATGGCTCATGTGAGGACAGCTAGGCTCAGTGAGGATGCTGGTGCAAAGTGATGAGGTGCCCTCTAAGTCCAGCCTTGTGTGCCACTCAGACTCAGTTTCCACATTTTGTTGATGTTCCCTGCTATAGAAAAGCACCAGCAGAGTGTAAAGGCTGATGAAGCAGGTCCTGGCAGGACCAGTTCAGGGTCACTGCCCTGGCAAAGGCTGCCCTGGCCATTCAGCAGGGCTCCAGGGGCCAGGCTTTTCTTGCATACCTGTTTGTGCATCTCTATTGCAGACCTTGTCCTGTACTGTGTGTTTCCTTTGGACACCTTGTCCAAGGTATGGATGATGAAGGAGGGATGGTTTGCTCAGGTAATGGAGAGCATGGGAAGGGAGGCTTAGATTTGCTGTTTTGTTCTCCTCTCCTCCCCATCCCCATGCCCAGACTTTTACACAGTGCTGCTGAGAACAGCAGAGCTTCACAGCTTGCACAGCTGCCAGACTCCTGCCCATTGCAGCTTGGATGAGAGAGCAAAGGGTGCCCAGGCTGCTGCTGACCCTCCAGCCCTTGTACTGTGCTCTGGCAGCCTCTGACAGGGACCAGGTGGGAGAAAACCCTGCCTGTCTGTATCTTCCATCTCCACACAGAAACCCTGTCCATGGGGATGCTTCTTACGGGCCCTGAAGGGGCTGGGCTGGGCTCTGCAGGGCTCTGGATGCCACATGAGTCTTCCTGTTTAGCTCCTGAGGTAGGAGCTGAGTCATCTCAGCAGGAATGGGATGAGCAGGAGATGTCTCACTGCACTTCATGCCACTCATCTGGCCTGTGTCATCTGGCATGGCTTGTCTCTGTGCCTCACCCCCAAAGAGGTGATGGGCACATCAACACAGGCTGTTGTCTGGTCCAACTCAGGGCAGAGCTCTCCAAAATTCCATGTTTTCTCTGCCATACCTCTAGCCCAACCCTCCTCCTCCCCAGAGCCTGCTCCTCTGCAGCCACTCAATTACCCCTTGCCTGGAGGAAGGAGAAACCTTGAGCTGCCTCTGTTACCACCACAAACATCATGGCAGCAGGGGAGGAGGGGTGGTAACCCTGACAATGGCAGTAAGCAGTATGTGCTGTGCAGTGTGACCAGCAGCCAACTCATCCCACCAGGTGGGCCCCGGGGCAGTGACTCACAGGGGTGTCACAGCCAGAGCAGTCCAAGTTGGTGTGTGGGAATTGCCCATGGTGCTTGTAGAAGCCTTGCTGATTGATGGGATGAGTGCTCTTCTGCTGATTATATTTATGGCAGCCTCCAGCAAACGTGTCCAGAGCTCTGTTTTTTCTGGCTTCTTGTTTCCCTGCCTCTTCCCTGCTGTCATATTGCAGACACTGTGGTTAGTGTCCTGACCAAGAACTTGGAGCACCTTCTTCCTGCTTCTTCCTCCATGAACTGGTCACGAGGTGGGCAGCCTTCTGTTTTTGTGAAGCTGTGTGTGCCCCATGCCATGCCATGCCATGCCATGCCATGCCATGCCATGCCATGCCATGCCATGCCATGCCATGCCATGCCATCCCATCCCATCATCCATCTGCCAATAGCTGTGGTTGCTCCTGGTGGCTATTAGCTGTGACAGTGACACTTACTTGATCCTATAAGGAGGAGGCCTGAATGGGAAGCAGGAAGACCCTGAGGTGCTCTACTGAGCCACTGATGCCTCTGAAAAGGCAAATTATCATAGTGGCAGGAGAGGACACCTGGCAGGAGGTGCAAACACCAGCCTAGCATGACTGGTAATGTTCTATCTGCCAAGATTTCGCTCCCCAGTGCAAGCAGGAGCTTCTGCCCTTGGTTGGTGGCTCCTGGAGCACCTTGAGTATGGGGCTGTGTTGCCCTCAGCTTTCTTGGTTTTCTTTGTTTGGAATCTTGAAAGCAGATTCTCACACAGCTCAACATAAACAATGTATATTTTTAGAGATGTTTTCATATTTCTCCTCTGAGAGGAGAATTGATTGATGGTAGTGTTCACCATCCAGGTTAAAGAGGTGGTGACCTAAATGACCAATCTCTTGGCCTCTGTACAAACTGTATATAAGATGGAGTTGGATTGTTGATAAAAGAGGAGAACAGAGAAGAGAATGTAGAAGAAGAATTTAGAATAAAGTATTATTAGCTTTCCCTTCAACTGCTGCTGCCTGCCTCGTTCCTTCTGCGGGTCCAATCCTCCTACATATGGCCCCGAGTGTGGCATCCTGCTACAGGGCTGCTTTCCCACTGTGTGTCATTCAGGTGGGTGAGTTCCAAATCTTGTCCCCCAGGCCCATGAGTTCCTGCACCAACACTTCTCCATTCCAGGGCTTCTCTTGCTCAAACCAACCTGGTGGCTGAAGGTGAGCACCTGCTGGCTGCGGGGGACCCAGCCTGGAGCTGAGAGAGGTGCAGCAGGACAAGATGAGTGGCTCACCCCTTAAAATTCCCAACTTGTAGGAATTCTGGAAACTTAGACAACACCCAAAGCCCTCCATCTTGACTCACATATATTACTATATACCAAAACTCAAAAATCTAAGTCCTTCTTCTTCACCTTCTTCTTCCTTCTTCTTCATGGGTTTGGGTGGTTTTCTGTAATTGGGTGAGAAAAGTCCACATTGCAGGCCTTGGGTGGTCATTATTGGGTCAGAAGTATAAATAATATAGGTGTCACCTTGTTATTGGGTAATTACTGTTGAAATAACCTTGGAAAGAGTTAGAAGACTCCATTTTACCTCGTTTCTCTAACTTGGCTAGTTAGAGCTCATGGCTTGTGAGTCTGTAAATAGATAAGAAATAATAAACAACCAAGTTTGAACTTGAAATCTACATTTCCCGTGTGTCTCTATCCTGACCTTGGCAAGGAAAAAAAGAAGCCAGAACTGTCACACCAACCCATGTCCTGGCCACATCCTAGTTAGAGATCTCTCCCTGTGTCAGAGCCAGGTGTTTTCCCATGAATTCACGGAGACCTGGGCTGTCCCTCCCAGCGTTCTGTGGCAGCAGCTGGAGGCCACCTTCTCTTGTCCCATGGAGGGAGGTGGTCAGTGAAGCATGTCCTGGGAGGTCCTGGGTGGTTTTTCAGCATGTGCCTCTGACACAAGGCACAGAGGAGAGCAGTTGTCACATTGTTCCCAATGCCATTTGATCCAAAGAGCCCAGGCAGGGACAAACCCCGCCAGAGCTGCTCCAATGCCCTGCTGGGTCTCTGGTTGCCAGCACTGCTTGAAACAATCCCAGTGGGGTGAAATGAATTAGCCAGGGTGTGAAACCAGGCAAGGGTCAGTGGTTCCCTCTCCCTTCCCCAAAATAACACCCCCAAAGGGGAAACAACATCATGGCAAAGTAAGTCCCTCCATCCCAGTCTGGATGCATGTCCTTGCTGCTGATTGTCCCTGGACGAGGCACCCAGGGCCTGAGCTCCCTGTTGGGCAGGCTGGGCCAGCCTATGCAGGCAGTCACCCTTCCCCATCACCGTGGACACTGGTATTTGATTTATGGCCTCTTCAGGAGGAGCTCCTAGGCTTGCCTTTGGAGCTGAAGGCAGATCTGAGCAGCTGTGTTTGGCATGGCGGGGCCGAGCAGTGAGAGCTGGAGACGAGACAGCAGGACTCCTGACTCATGACTGAAATGAAGCTCAGGGAATTGGGCTTCTTGCTTATGGAGCTTTCCATTTAAGGAGGCCAGACTAGATGATGGTCCCTCCTGGCCCTAAAACACATGAAGCTACAAATAACTCAGCCAATAATTAGAAATTTGAGTCTCATTCCTGTGAATATTACAGGCTTGCTGGACTAGAAGCTACGAAGGCTGCACCGAGCTTTCCTCATGTTTTAAGAGAAGTCATTTCCTGGTAGTGGGTCCCCTGAGCAAATCCCAAGACTGATGTCATCGGGGTTGGTATGGAAGCATGTGCAGGTAAACGACATCACTGTGAACTTGTGGCATGTCCAGCATCATCTGGATGTGGCAAATAAGGATGATAAAGAGGGAAAGGTCAGATTTCTCATGATCAGGTCTCCTCTGTAGTTTGGACTGACTTTGGCATCCTTATCCCATCCCACAGAGCATGGGCAGAGCCTCCAAGAAAGCAAAAGTGGCGCTTGGTAAAGAAGACTTGGAGGAGAAAATATTATATTGTCAACATGCATCTTCATGTGGTCAGGGCATATCTCTGGGGGAGTTTTGTATCCCTAACATGTCCTGCCATTGCTCTTGGCTGTATCCCAACCTCTTCACTTTGTTACTGCTTTTTACTTGAACGAGTTTTGCTGATTTCAGGTCAAGTCTATGTGCAAGGTAACCCTGATGTTGGGCATATTTGGGGCATGGAAGGAAGTAATGAGGATGGTGGAGAACTTGGGTTTTTCTCAGCAACAGGTTTGTGGCCACCTGAGCCTAAATGGAACTGTGAGGAGACGTTTCATGGCAAGCTTTGGGAATCTATCACCAAATAAGATTAGAAGTGCTGTTATCCCAGTTTTTTGTACAGCCCCACTCAGCGTTGCCTGTATCGTCTCTCTTTTTCTCCTCACATTTGCCACATGTTGCTTGGTTTCACATTAAACATTTCAGACTTTCTGGTTTTTTTTTTTATTTTTACCCCTATCCTTGCACATATCAATATTTCTTCTTTCCCCACCTGGCTGCAGCAGCAGTTCCAGTGCTGCCAGGGGGATGCTGTATCCTTAGTGCTACATCCCAGACCTGCCACTGCCTCCTCTACTTTTCAGAATGGGCTGAGCTGGTGGAGGCAAGCTTAGAGTCAGGATATAAATCTGTACTCAGCCAAGCTTGGCTGATCAAAACCAATATCTTTTAAAAATATAGGGAAAGGCTTCAGTGAATCAGAAGAAGTTGCTCTCTTCTTCCACCAGTGTGTATACAGCCTCCAAATGGGAAAGAACCATGGAAAAGCCTATCCCTTGGGTAACAAGTCCCAGGCAGAGAAAAATGCACAAAGGGAGGAAAAGGGAGTGGCCACGTTACCAGGGGGATTCACGCCACAACAAACAAAAAGGTGTGACGAAATGCTGGGTTGCACACATGCAAACACCAACCAGTGGTATTTCCTTGAGCAGGGCCTGAATGCTGGGGCTGAGAGCTCAACAACTCAGCATTGCACAACGGATGGGCTGGAGTCTAGTCTGTTCTTGTTTTCCCCGTTAAATGCCATTTTTGAAATATTTTATCCTTTGTATTCTTTAATCTCTGCCATAAACTATATGGGACGTGTCATGAATTAGTGCTGCAGCAGACGCCTTGGCTTGGGAGGTTTCCATTTCTTGAATAAAACTCCTTCCCCTTCTAGTTTTGTAGCTTTAGCACACACATCCCTCTCTTGGATCTAGGGAGCAAGGGTAAAAACAGGGGTCACAACAACCACTGAGAACCTTTCACTCATATCTAAAAAGACCTAAAAAAGACCTTCCTATTCGTGTCAAGAAGTCTTCCTGAGAAATCCTTTCTGCATTGTTTTTTGCTGACATTTGTACTGCCCCAGGTATGATTAATTCTCCCGCTCACAATAAAATGCTTCTCCTTTGTGTCTGAAGCAGCCTGCAATTTCACAATTAGTTGGTAAAACACACCATGCATTCACCTGAAGCAGCAATGTGAACCCAGGCAGCTTTGCTCCTGACAGCACCAGGGAGATTTGCCCTGGAGGGAAAACAGCTTGGCACTCGTAGCTTTCTGACGAAGGATGTTCCTGACAGAGTTCAGAGGTGTTGGAGAAAGTGGTTTAAGTTTCTCAAAGAACTGGTTGTTCTGGGGAGGCTCTTCTTAGGGTTTGTGAGGCTCGGGGTAGGCTGGGAAGGAGGGTGGGTTTGGGAAGTCGCTGTGGGCCCTGGGCCGGGGTGATCCGAGTGCAGCCCCCGGCACCCCCCGCCCGCCGCTGCTTCAGAACATACCTCTCATTCCTGCTGCCTCAATTACTGCAGCACATCCCTGCCCTGCCAGAGCCCCAAGGATACAAACGGACACCCTCTGATCAGGCTGGGGCTCCTCTGGATCCCTGGGGCCCCGTGGGAGCCAAGGGGCCTCTGTCAACGCTCCCACCCACGCTAAGGGCTGCCCCACAGTGCCCCACAGGGATCTGGGGATCCTTCCAAAATGAAACCCAGGCATGGATATTTTTGTAAGAGGAGAGGTGTTGGGGGGGCTTGGGAATGCTGGGGTTCTATCAGGGTGTTTGCTGGCATGTGCAGAATTAAATGATGATAGTGGGGAGCAATGCTGGTGCCAAGGTTAGGACAGGCTGAGCTGGGTCCCTGGAAGCCTCTGTAACTCCCTGTGTCCAGCACAGGTCTGTGGTTCTCGTGCTGGGGTCACTCCACCTTGCAGCTGCAAAGCCCCCCCTACAAATCCTGCTGCA
>VXBB01002830.1:80392-94501 GCA_013399915.1 Illadopsis cleaveri | reverse complement strand
TCCTGCTGCAGGGAGCTCTCAGTCCTCACACACGATGGCAAAAGCTGCTTGTTTGGAGCAGGGCTGACAGATATTGCCCTACTCCCTCCAGCAGCTCCTTGGGGTGGTCTGTGTGGGGGGAGTTAGGCATGGTCAGTGCCTGGGCTGGGTGGGTACAGCCTGGCTGGTAATTAATCACTTTTGTTGGTGGCACAGAGCAGGACCTGATCACCCAGCACATGTGCAGCCAGGGAGAGCCATGAACCCTGCCTGACCAGCACAGGGTGTAAAGCTCTCCTTGTGGAGCCCAGTGCTCTTGTTAAAACTTTAAGGCTTGACTTCTCGTTGGCCACTGCAGCTGAGTGTGCAGCCTGGAGAGGCGTGGAGGGATGGAACAGCAGCTGTGCACCACCACAGAGCCCCTGGGATGGTGCCACCCCTGGTGTGTGGGCTGCCCCTGGGACAGACTGTCAGAGGGATACATAAATGAGTGCCCCCATCTCATGTGGTGACTAAACTGGGATCCCAAATCTACCTTTAGTCCAGAAGAACTTGGGAAACCGCCAGTGAGCAGAAAACCAAAGCTTTCTGAAACCATGGAGAGAGCTCCACAATCCTTGTGGATCCCTTCCAACTCAGCTTATTCTGTGATTCTGTTTTTTCAGTGATATTGGAGGCTCTCTCTAAGGTATATCTCCCTCTGTGTGATTGTAACATTCTATAGTGGTTTTCTATAATATTCTATATTTTTTCAACCAAAAACCTAAACTGAGTTAACCTATGACACCTGCCTTTATCACCAGTAAAGCTCACAGTGGCTGCTCCTAAGGGTGCGTGTCTTGGCTGTGTATTTCCTGCCCAGGTTTGTCTGGTCAATTCCTAAACACCAGCTCTCCAAAGGAGTGGTTTTGTTCTCTAGCTAAGGCACACAAGTTCCTGTTTTAGAAGCACAGAGAAGCTCATACAGACTGACAATGCAGCTGGGTTCTGGTAGGGTGGTATGGGATGGGACCTGGGACCCTGAGACTACTGGTGGGATGCAGAGAAAGAAACCTGGAAGCAGAAAGAGCTGGAAAACAAACAAAAAAATGAAGACAGAGAATAAATCTGCAGTGTGGTCTGGCAACAGGGTGAGAGACAATGGTATGTACATGGATGCAGATGAAAAACTCATGGCCCACTGTGCTGAAAAATCTCAGGAGGGATCAGTGTGGTGGCTTCTGGATCCCACATTGCCAGAGACTGGAGAGGAAAGGCTGAGGACAACCTTTCTGGAGGGGTGGGTGAAGGGCCATCTGGAGACAACCTGCAAAGGGAACAAAACAGCCCTGGCTGCCTTCCCACCCCGGCCTGTTATCACAGGAGCAGTTGGTCTGAGAGCTGCTGCTCTGCTCTGTTCTCTTGGGCTGTTTTCCCCCAACAACTGGATGTTTGCATTCACATCTCAGTCCTTGTTTAGGCTGGGAGGCTGGATGGTGACAAGGGAAGTAAAACACTGACACTGCTGAGCAGAAGGGGATGAAATCTAAGGTACTCATCAGGAACCAGACTTGTGCAGATTCCTTTATCTGAGGTTTCTGAGAACTTCAATGGCTTCAATAATATTTTGACTAAAGCCAGCCTTGAAGGACAGATTCTCCCTCCTTGTCACAGAGCTGTGAAGACACAACATGCAGCATCCCCTTATTCCTCTTTAAATCCCTGAGCTTGACTTACCCAGGTGGCCCCATTTCTACCATCCTGACATTTCTAGTGGGAAAATTAAGCAGAATTCTCTCTTCTTGACTTGCATGGTTTTGCCACTCTTCTTCCAAGTATGAGAAAGGTGGGGGAAGCATAAGCCTGTGAGTCCCATACCAAACACACTTTTAATTAAATGTTGTTAAATTATTCTCTGCTTCAGCAACTTGGTGGCAGAGGCTGGTGTCTGGAGGAGCAGAGAAGATCCTCAGGGCTCAAGTGGAACTTTTTTTTTGTAGTGTAGACCCCACTTTAATATCCTGAGCTTTCTAAGTTCTTGTGTTGTTGGTAAATAAAGGCAAGAGGAAAAAATAAAGGTGAAAGGACAGATTTTCTGCAGAGCTGGTGTATAATGAGGAGTCAGGAGCCTCTCACTGTGCCTGCCATCTCTGCTGTGGAGCTTTGCAATGCTGCTTGCTTCACTGTCCCAGCCCAGGTTTGCAAACCCATTGGAAATGGCTGGACAATGGGTTGCAGCAGCACCCTGAAGGCAGGGGGGAGTGAGCGGGGTCTCACTTGGTGTCCTCACCCCCTGGACAGCTCCAGTGTGGCCACCATGGCCTGAGCCACACACTGCCCTGGCCAGCAGAGCCCTGTGTCAGTGTGAGTGGTCCCCTGTCACTGAGCCCACCATCCAGCTGGCTCCTTGTCCTCCCTGTGCCCATCCCTGCCGCCGCCCCAGGGCAGCTGCTTCCTCCCAGCACTATTTGGGGTGTTGCCGTGGGAGGCTCAGCAAATTCCCAGGGGCTGTGGCTCTCCAGGAAGCCAGATACCAAATGCTCTTCTCTTCCCAGACCCTCCCAGAGCCAAGAGCCTTGCCTCAGCATCTGTTTATAACTCCTGAAACTGGCCAGGCTGTTTGGTTTGGGATAAAGCAGAGTCTGGCAAGGCTCCTCCCTGCCACCACAGTGGCACACTGCTGCTTATCTTCCATGACAGACCCTTCCCAAAAGCCCTGGGAGCTGGGCTGCCCACACTGGCCCCAGAAGGCGTGTGCCCGGGATGGGTGTGGGAGGAAGACAGCAACCCCAGCTGGGTTTAATCATCCAGGATGTGCTGGGGAGCTGGGTGGGATGGCTGTGGTGGCAGGAGCTGGTGCTGGGAGCAGGGAGATAGCCTGGGAATGGATGTGATGTGGGAATGTGTGTGGAGGAGAGCAGATGCTGGCCGTGCTGGGCACGGTGGCCACAGGGAAGTCTGGGTATCAGGTTCCAGGCAGAAGGAAGTTCCTTTGGAACCAGCTGAGTTTGGGGAAGGGCAACGTGCCTGTACCCCAGCACTGCAGGATGGCCCAGGAGGGTCCTGAACATTTTGTGGGTGACTGGTCAAGAAAGGCACTGACCTGGCTGCTCACCCACCAGCTTGAGGACCTTGTGCTGGTGTGCTGGGGCCATGAGGGGAGCACATGCACGTGGGGACAGGCTGCTCTGCCCCTGTTCTGTCCTCTGGAGAGCTCTTCTGTATGTGACAGCAGCACCTCCTCCAACAGAGAATGCTGATGTCCAGGGCACAGTGTCAGCAGGATGGACACAGCATTCCACCAGCACAGGGCTTACACTGCATGCCTGGCCTGGCCTGGCCTGGCTTCTGTTCTGCCCAGCTGACCTTTGCACCAGGCTGGGGCTGCCATCCTCTCCCTGGGAAGGCAGATGATGCTTTCCACGTGGAGATGGACAAGCCAGGACGAGCTGAAGGGCACAGCTCTGCCCATTGGTGTCACTGACACCAGCAGCCTCCTCTGCCCTCCAGGTATGGCTGTAGCAGGAGGGTGATGGCCCTGCTGCCTGCACAGAGGGTGCTGTCAAAGCCAGGCAGCCCTGGGTGGCTCCAGCCTGTCTCTGCCACACTCTGCACTGGGTCACTGCACCCTCAGACCAGCAGCACAGGGCACAGCCCCCAAGCACAACCTCCCACGGGCAGCTGGCTAAGAAATTCCCTCTTTTCCCAGGCTGGTAAAGGAACAGTGGCTGCCTCCTGACATGCTATCAGTATGGAGTGATAAAGGCAGCTTCCTGTCACTGCAGCACTTACTTTCATCTCTCACATGAGTTTATAGACAATATTAGCATGAAATCTGTTTTAACCCTAGACTTTCTGCTGTAAAAGCTCCAGCCCTCATCCAGGCATGACACTGGGCCAGAACCTGCGTGATGTAACGTGTTTACAGGGAAAGCAGAGCCTGAGGTCAGCCTGGACCTCCTGGAGGAGGGTGAGAATCAACAAGCATTCACTTGCAGGCAAGTCACAAAAACCTGCCAACACCTTTGCTGACTCATCAAAATTGAGAAGTTTTTTTTGAGGGGAGACTTCATTTTTCTGCATTTCTGATGGGAAGCAGCCAGAGGGCCAAAGGAGATGTGCCTGAACTCTTACAGCCGCCCACCTTCCTGAGGGCTGTGTGCCAGGGCCTGGCTCCACCATAGGGAATTTGGAGGTTTCTAGGTCTGGGTCCAAATCATGGTGAAACCAATACTGGCACATCCCAGTGCCCCAGGGAGGGGATCTGCTGCCTGTGCAGAACTCTCCTCACTCCCACACAGCTGTGAGGAGGCAGCTGAGATGGCTCCCAGAGGGGAGAAGGTGAAGTGCCTGTTTCTCCTGAGCTGGACAATGTCCATGCAGAATCACTGGGGTGGATTCAGCCCTGCTCCTGGCAGTTCTCTTCTCTGCCAGGCCTTGCAGCCTGCCTTGCTCTCCAAAGTCATTGCTTTACTTGATCCATGAGATTCTGTGCTTCCACAGAGCCCCCACATTACAACCTGCTGGAGTCCACTTCATGTGGGAAGCACTCTGGATAAGTTCCTCTCCTTGGATAATGTTTCTCTGCAAACATGGGAGACTTCCTTCTGACAAGGCATGTCTGAGCCCTCTGGAAGCTCCTGGGCTCGTTTTGCAAACCCAAGATGTGAGTTTGCTAAGATACACTGAGGCTGGGGGCTCTGCTTGTTGGACACTGAAGTTCCTGGAAGACTTGTCTGAAGCCGTGCTTCCAGGACCAGATAGGAGATATTTGTCTTTCTAAATCTGCCACCATCTGCCCTCACACTGTTCCCTCACACTGGCTGTGTCACTTATGTCTTATTTGTAATTATTTCACTGTGTTTGCAGATTGGGGGCAAAAACTTTTCTGTTCGTGCCAAGCTCAGCACACAAGGGGCCAGTGACACAGCTGCTCTCAGCTGGAGGGAACAGCTGGGCTGTAAACCCCAATGCAAACCAGGGCAAGGGGTGCTTAGACAGCCAAGGCCTGGGGGTGAGAATGAAGTAGGGAAGGTGAAGGGGAGGTTTGCTGGGACTGGTCTCTGTGGCCCTAAAAACCTTGAGGTGAAGATTATTGGTGCGAGACTGGAGCTTGTTATGGAACAGGCCATGCAGACAAGGGAGTGGAGAAGATGTCATGACTGGGACACTGGGCAGAAGGGTGAGAGGCAAAAAAACCCACAGAGCAAATCCTGTTTTGGCAAGGTGGGCAGAAAGGAGACCAAGGTTTGCTGGTCACAGAGGCAAAGCCTTGCTACAAACACCATAAAAAAGAGATTTTGTTGCACCCTGCACCGGAAATCTCTTGGCAGGGCAAGCTGCATTTGTCATTAATTTAAAGTCCTATTCTTTGTCCTTCTTTCTGTGCTCTTCTTTTTCTTTCTCCAGCACTGGAACATGAAGGCAGAGAGACACAGCTGAGATGTTGCTGCCTTGTAGGGGTTGGGGAGCAGAGTGTGAGAGGACAAGGGTGGTGACCCTCTGGACTGTTCCTTCTCCAAAGATTGGTAGCAAAAAAGGGGCAGAAAATGAAAGAACCCCTAACATATGAGCCTCTCTCTGCCTCACAAAACAGTACTTTAAAATCAGCCAGGCTGTTGAGGGAGTGTCCACAAGCTGCACCCCTTCTCTAGAGACCTCCAAATGTTTGGTAACCACAATCCATCACCTCCACTGGTGACTCACCTGCACAAATGTCAATCTTTCCCATGGAGGTGTTCATACAGCTCCTTGCATGACAAAGGGTTGGTCTGGATGGCCTCCAGATGCAGCCATCCATTACGTGCCAAAAAATAATCCTGCTGCTGAGTAACCTCCACCACAAACCCAGGGGAAGATTGATGCCTACTTGCAAATAAAGGCAGTGATAGTGTGGCCCGTGTTGAAGACCCAGCAAGAACAACCAGGTTGTGCCAGGAGAGGTCTGAAAAGGGTCCTAAGGTATTTCTGCAGGATAACTCTTTCCTTCTTTTCCCTGACAGGCATTTCCCAAATCATCAAAGTGGCCACAAGTCTGACAGAGCCCACAGAGGGTGTGGAAAACACTCTCAGGCACAGGGTGGGATTGTTGGGGTGTCCTGTGCAGGGCCAGGAGCTCAATGGACCTTGTGGGTTCCTTCCAACTCAGCATATTTCATGATTCTTTGGTTCTCCAAGCAGCTCAAGTGATGGAAAAAGGGCTCAGAGCCTCAGACATGTGGGACATCTCCAGTTGTGTCAAGCAGGTCATGCCAAGCAGCCTGGGAGCAAGGCTGGGGTCAGTGAGCAGGAGCACCAGGTTTGAGGCAGGCAAAAGAGGCCAACTCCTCAGGAGGAGAGGGATCTGAATTAACACAGGAGAGCTGGGAAGATGAGACCACAACTGCAGGAAATTCAAGGAGCTCAGGGCAGCGTGTTTGTGGAGAGAAAAAAAGAAATTCCTGAACCATCAAGAGTAACTGAAGCCACATCCTGAGCCACCTGCAGATGCAGCTCCTTGCTGCAGATGGGCACTTGGAGATGAAAGAACAGCTGTGAAGTTCAGTGGCTTTGTCCCCAGACTCAGCTGACTGCAGGGACAGGATTCACTGAGCAGGGGTGCTGGGACTGTGGCAATGCCATGCAGCTATTGCTTTGCTTCTGAACAACACATTGAGGCACTTTCTGCCCCAGGCCATGAGCTGCTGGGCTGGACTGTGCTGTGCATCAGTTCTGTTGGGCCAGGAGGTGGAAAGCACCTCAGGAGCACCGTGAAAAGCTTCTTCACAGAGCTCATGTACCAAAGGTCAGTGCTCCATTTTGGGCCTCGACCAAAAGGTTCAGATGACACTCAGATGCTCTTTCTCCTACATCTTTGCTCAGACGTGAATCAAGTGGTAAAAGGTTGGAGAAATAAGACTGATGGGGTTCCAAGGCTGTTATTTCAGTAGCTTCAGAAAGCACAAGGCTGGTAGTGCTGTACAAAGGTGGGACCAGGAGCTGACCAGACCTCTCCTATCAAGTCAGGCCTTCTCCAGGTCAAACCATGAGGTGTTTTTAGAACATAAATTGAAAGGGTTAGCGAAAGAAAACTCAGAATATTAAGTTAAAGAAGATAAAACTAAAAAAAAAATAGGTCTGTAGGTCCATCTCTCCTTGCCCTGTCTGCCCTTCCTTTAGCACTCAGTCACCTTGTGACAACCCCTCTCTGTGCCCCTAAGGAGTCTTGCTCTGCAGTCACCTCTGAGGCCAGGCTGTCAGTCTGTTCCCTGCTTCTCTCAGAATATTCACAGCTTTTCTCAACCATAGTCTCCTTTCCTGGAGATAATTTTTTGTCCTAAACATGTTTTTCTCCACCCTTCAACCCTGTCTAACTCCCTTGGGATCAGTGTCCCATGCTCTCCCTGGGGAGGAAAAATCTGCTCTTTCCCTTTTTCAAGTAACATGAGGGCAAAGAAGCACAACAGATCCCCTCCATACCAAAAGGCACCTGCAGGTAGGTGCTCTGGAGATGATTAAAGCTGGGACAGGAGGAGGGAGCTTTCAAGACCTGCTGCCTTTGGTGTGGACACGGTGATCCAAAGAGATCTGAGTGCAGGGGGACATGCTGCCTGCCCCAGCTGGAGTGGGTGCCAGAGCCCTCAGCAATGGGGGGGAGGTGGGGCTCCCTTGAGTACAGAAGGGCATCTCGGATACCTCAGAGCTGGTACAGAGCCCTGCAAGGAGCAGGGAAGTGACCCCAGCAGCCAACATCACCCCAAAGCCTCTCCTCTCTGAGCTTGTAGGGGTGGTGGAGGGCAATGGAAGAGTGTTGGAACCCTGGAGGCTGAAAATTTCAGCCTTTCTGAGCTGAGGGGTGCTGACCCTCAGGCAAGTGCCACATTTGACTTGAGGCCTTGGAACAGGCTTCCAAAATTGAGTGATGGCACTGGGGTTGTGGGTGTGGAGTTTGAATAATATTGTGTGATCTCGCAGGGTGAGAAACTTGAATTTGGGATTTTAGTATACAGTAATGTGGGTGAGTCAAGATGGAGGATTTTAAGGCCTTGTCTAAGTCTTTCTTCTTCACTTTCTTTCTTCTTCTTCTTCATGAGTTTGGGTAGTTTTCTGTAATTGGGTGAAAAGGTTTGCATTGCAGGCCTTGGGTGGTCATTATTGGGTCAGAAATATAAATCATATAGGTGTCACCTTGTTATTGGGGGATTAGTGCTTAAATAACCTTGGAAAGAGTTAGAGGTGCTCCATTTTACCTTTGTTTTCTGACTTGCTAGTTGGAGCTCACGCCTCATGAGACTGTACATAGATAAGAAACAATAAACATCCAAGTCTGAACTCGACATCTACGTCTCTTGTGCCTTAATCCTGACCTCAGCAGAGAAAAAGAAACCAGAACCATCATAGAAGGGAGCTCTGCCCATGAAACCCCCGAGCACGCCCAGCATGGAGGGCACTGTGCATGATGTCCACACAGACTGGCTGAAGAAGACACCCATGGTCACTGTGACTCTCTTTTCTTGGCTTCCTGCAGCCCTGGACTCCAGTGTTTGTACATTAATTCCAATCCAAACATTTCTGCCCTTCCAGATTCCTGCAGCCCGTTCAGCACCACGCACCACTCCTGCACCACGTGTGTTCATCAGCTTTCACCCTGTTCCTCACCACCCAGCTGAGGGGGATCTGGACACAAAACCCTCAGAGGGCCTTTATGAACTCCCTACTTCTTAACCTGAGTCATTCTGTGCCTGCCCAACATGGCCAGAGTGTCGCCTTATTTCAGAGTGTCACCTTATTTCAGGGGGAGCACCCATACCTGGGCTGGGCTCCTGCTCCTCACCAGCAGATGCAAACTACTGCTCTTGGTTGTTTTTTTCAGGAGGGGCTCTTTCTAATTTTCGTTTTTTTATTTTGAAACTGCTCACAGCTGTTCCCATGTTTTAAAACATTTGTAGACCTGTGCTTAAAATACCTGCAGGGACTCTCAGGAGCAGCCAGGGCAGCGCAGGAGAGGTTCAGGTTTGCAAGCCCTTAACTCACCGTGGGACTATTTGTCCTTTTAAGTTCAGTGCTGGAATGCTTCAAGGTGTTTGAGCAAGGCCAAGGCCAGGGCATGGGAATGCTGGTCTTTACCAGGCTTTGCCTTTAATTGCCTCCATGCCTGCACTCCCCTGCCCCCGCAGAGCAGAGAGATGGGAGCTGTGCAGACGGCCAAGGAGAAAGGTGAAGGGGAGGAACTGAGCTCCAGCCCTGGGAAAAGCAGGCCAGAGGGTAGAGGGCTCTGCAAACACTTAGCTGGTGATAAGATGTGGTCCCGATGCACAGAAGCAGTCCCTGGTTATCCTCATTGGCAAACCCAGCAGAGAAGAGCTCCAAGAGGGGTTTATAGAGCCTGGAGAGGACCAGGCATTGCTTGGCTGAGATGCTGGGCTCCTGCTGGTGACATTCTGCCATCAGAAGCTGCTGCCTCCCTGGGCTGAGGTCATTAAAGGTGTCCAAGAGCTGTTTTTAACAGGATGGGATGTTGGGTTTGATGCCTGGCTCTGCTCCAAAGGGAATAAAATCCCAAGCTCTCTGTGTGACACACGTGCAGCTGCAGTGTCCAGCACTGGGGGCTGGGGGTACAATAGTGCTGGCAGAGGTGTTTTGGAGGGGCAGAACAGTCCCGGAGTTTTTGCAGCCCCCCAGGGTCCCCACAGACCCCAGGTCATGCTGCAGGGTGGAAGGTGGCTGGAGCCAGGTTTGGGGCAGCTTTGGCTGCAGCTCAGAGGGTCTGGGGCCTGGGCAGTGCTGGGCAGCATCAAATGGAGCAGAGGGGCCCTGGGGAGGCTGAAGGAGCTGGGAGGACACTGGGTGACCTCTGGAGGTCTGCAGACCCTGAGGAGGTGGTGGAGAGCAGAGGGGAAGGCAGAGGAGAGAATGGGAGGGGTAAGGGTAATTCCTCCTGCCCCATGGATCCCAGTGGGGGACATCAGAATGCTGGTGGTGATCCTTGGTGGCCAAAGCCACTCAATCCTTCAACCATGGACCCTGTGGGGTGACCTGCCTGCGCTGGCAGTTTTGCAGGATGGACTTGGTGTGATGAACACAAACCCTGGATGGGGAGACAGAAACCAGCTGGGGAGGGAAGAAGGATGCAGGGGAAAAGAATCAGGGGCCCTGGCAGGATGGGGCAGCCCCAGGTGGCTGGTGTGAGGAGGGGAGAGGGTGCAGTGGAGGGGACAGGGACAGGCTGGGGGTGGGGGGAATTGCTGCCCTGCACCTGCAATAACAAGCTCTGGGCACAGGGCCTGACAGCAAGATGGAGGCTGAGCTGCAGTTACAGCCCCCAGGGGAGCCCTTGGTGGCTTTGTGCCCGGGAAACACCTCCAGGCCAGCCCCCTCTCCACCCAGGAGCTGGGCATGCAGGTGGCCCAGCAGCCCCACACCT
Organism: Illadopsis cleaveri; assembly: GCA_013399915.1. Classification (NCBI taxonomy): domain Eukaryota; kingdom Metazoa; phylum Chordata; class Aves; order Passeriformes; family Timaliidae; genus Illadopsis; species Illadopsis cleaveri. Next base: position 84,141 of record VXBB01002830.1, on the reverse strand, counting down.
GCCTGGCTGGGAGCTTGTGCCTCCTGCTTGGCTGCCCCTGCGCACCCACTGTGTTCCACAGCCCCCAGGATCCCCTTTCTCATGAGGAACCTGCTTCCAGGATTCCTTGGTTCCCCCCTGTGCTGCAGGGACCTGACTTTGACCCTGGACACCTTTATGCCCAATGTACCCCCTCACAAGCCTCTCTGTCACATGTAATGAACCCTGTGCACAGCTTTTCCCTGCCTGCCCCAAGCTTTTCTCTGCTAGCACCCCCAAGTCCAGCCTCCTTGCAGGGCTTAACCCCTCCTGCTGCCCTCCCTGCCCCAAATTCTGACCCTATTTGCTCCTGCTCCAGCTCAGCAGACATTGCTCCCACCATGGCTATGTTGAAACCAACTCATCCCACACCTTTCTCCCAACGCCTCCCTCTCCTCCACTTCCCTCTGTGCTCCCTGGTTCATCCACCACCAAATGTGACCTTCTGAGAGCGTGGGGGTTCATGTTAGATCAGAAATTCCCCCATAAGTGCCTGTTCCAGGCAAGCTCTAGGGACTGTTTGCCAGGTATGGTCTGCACCAGTTCCCTGAGTGTTTACACTCACACACCCCAACAGTCTGGCTGTTGCTTCTCCTGCAACTCACTGCAGGTGCTGAAAGGAGGAGGAAGTTAATGGGAGTTTTTAGGAGTCAGATCTCACCAATGGGACCTGGCAGCCTAGGCCAGAATATTTACTGTAAGTGAGGATGGTCACAAAGTGCAGATTGTCCCAAGCAGCAGGGGCTCTCCAGGTCATAAAAACAAGAAGGTCCAAGTCAGGAGCCACCTGTGCTGCCTGGAAGTGGGGAGATGGAGCACAAAAAAGCTTTTACTTTCCCCTCGATGAGGACAAGCAAGAGGAGCAGGTGAATGTGAGAACTGATTTGTGCAGCAAATCAATGCCAAAAATGAGATGTGTCCCTTCCCTCCCTGTGGCAGCTTGTCTTTGCCATGGGAGATGCTGAAGATAGGAGGAAGCTGAGGAGGGTCAATCTGCTCAGGTCAGGGGTGCCCAAAAATATGGAATTAACAGGGGGTGTTAGTGTCCCCCCAGCATCCCTTCTTTCCTTTTCTTCCTCTCTTTATCTTTGGGCTCCTGCTCTGTGGCTCGAGGCCATGTCACAGCCCCTTGAATACTGACACACAGACTGGCCTTGCTGCTACTTCTGCTCCTGACCCAGCCCCATAGGCAGGAGACCTCACTCAGAAAGGCTGAACATAGTTTGTCTGCCCAGTAACCTGGCAACTGCACTAATGCATGTGTATGCATAAAACATCCTCCTGAACCAGAGCCAGCACCCACAGAGGGCTGTATCCCCTTACAGCAGAGACATGCTGCACTCTCTGCATTGCTGCTCCACCACGGGCCACGCTGAAGGGCAAAACCTGCCCTGTGTTTCTGCCTTATTCCAGACATCTTCCCATCTCCCTGCTGCACCCCATACTGCAGTGGGGTGCACAGAGGTGAAGGAGCCTCTGAATATGGAGGGGAAGGGGCTCAGCTTGGCCTTGTTACCACTGAGAGGCACATCCACTCTGGGGAATGCCCCAAATCCACCCACCTGAAAAATGCATCTTGGTGTTAAAACCCAGAGCTGGCTCAGCCCCACCTGCCTGGCCATCAGGAGAGGAGGCTGCCCCATGCCAGAGGGCAGCTCTTGAAGTGCTGTGGGGGTACATGCTCCTGTAAGATGTGTGGGGTACATGCTCCTGTAAGATGTGGGGGTACATGCTCCTGTAAGATGTGGGGTACATGCTCCTGTAAGATGTGGGGTACATGCTCCTGTAAGATGTGTTCCTAATGACCAGGCCTGTATGCTCAGGGCTGAGCTCTGCTGGGCTCAAAGCCTCCTAACCTTGTGTTCAACCTCTCAGATTTACAGAAAAATGTTGTTCCAGTGGTAGACAGTGAATCTGACGGAGGATTCTAAGGCGGATTTGACTTTTCTGTAAGAGTCTAAATCTGGCATGTCAGATAAAATCTGCTGGAGAGAATGTTCATGCTCCCCACCCAGCACCTCTGTGAGCTGGAGCCTTTGGAGGAAGGCTTGGGGGCTGCTCTGGGGCAAGTCCCTTGAGGAGGAGACAGGAGGAGTCATCCTGCTGTTTGAATTTGTGTCTTGCTGCTCCAGAGGTTTCCTAAGCCTGGAGGGCGCAGGGAGGGAGGCGAAAAGGGAGAGGTGGTTGATTTATAGCTTACCATCTTCTCTGATCTTGATCGCCCTTTTTTGTTGGGAGTCTCCCTTATCCAGACATGGAGATGGGAGGAGGGGATCTGTTTCAGAGATTGCTGAACTCTGGGTGTTTGCTGTTTCCTGGAGATCTTTTGATGTTCCCTTTGCTTCAAAACATTTCCACCGTTCAGTTTCCCAGCCTCCCGCTGCACCTCAACTCTCGACATGGGGGCACGATCCATCACAACTTACCCAAACAATCTCCAGCCAGTCGAGACCTCCCCATCCCCAGGGCAGAGAGGAAATTCTGTCCCTGCAGGGCTCAGAAAAGCTTCTGGGGCAACTCAGGCCAGGACCACGGGCTGCTGTGAGCTGTTTGGAGCTTGTTCCCTCCCCGTGTGATGAGGGATGGCAGGTGCCAGGGCAAGGCTGCACTGCAAACCAATGGGGTGGATTGAGCTTTGAGGTTTGAGCTCAAAGATTTGAGCTTTTTTTGTAAGCTTTGACTGAATGGAGCCTAGCACAACAGCACCAAACAGGATGGAAACCACCTCTCTGGGTAACAGGCCTGTGCCATTAAGTGACTCCTGTGACTAATGCTGAATGTTTGATTTAGGACACGCTAGAGGAAGAAGCGCAGAAAAAAAAATCCTTTCTGAGCAGACTGTGAAAGGTCTCCAGCTCAGATGATCTCTCTCTTGTCCAGCATGTGCATCTTGTCAGCCCTGGGTAATGGGCATCAGATCTGTTATTAAAAGGCCATCAAACAGTCCTCTTCCATAAATCTTTTCACAGCCCTCTCAGTTAATAAAATTGATTTTGTTTAACTGGTGCCATTTTCCAGAAGAGGCAGGCCAAAGAACAACATTGCCTGTAAAACAATCTCTTTTGTTCTGTGAAAGTAATTAGTTTTTCTTGGACTTAATGTGCTTGGGGGTTAATTATTCCAAAACTGCCCATGAACTCCCATGATGTGGGGATATTTTTTGTGGAGCTGCTGAAGGTGCCAGTTCTTGCAGCAAGGCTCTTTACGACTCCTGATAATGTTCATTATTTTCCTTAAATTATCAGCTTAGTGGCATTGTGTGCTTGCATGAAGCTTTTCTTTCACAGCCTGTCCCCAAAAAGTTTCTCTCCTTTGTGGTTCACACCTACAGCCTGAGAGCACGTGGGACCACAGACAAATAAGATTTGCTTTGTCTGTTAATGATTTAACAATGATTTTCATAGTCATAACTGTGCAGTGGGATGAGCTGTGACTTATCATGGCTGAGGCTGTCAGTGGCAGCCTGTCCTTACAGCAGCCCCAGACAGATTTTTTGGGGTGAAACAGGCACAGAGGAAGATGGTCCCAGGCTTTGTTAGTAGCAATAATCTTCCCAAGTGGTTGGTCTGTAAAGGTGAGGTCATGTTAAAGATGCTGATGCTTCAGCTTAACAGGAGCATTTGGGTGGAAAAAAAAGTGAAAACTCCTGAACTTTCACCACATGTTTGCGTAGAGAAAAAAAACATTCAACCAAAATATCTCACAAACTGGTTTTCGTGTTTTTTGGATTT
>VXBB01002830.1:70155-80357 GCA_013399915.1 Illadopsis cleaveri | reverse complement strand
TTTTTTTTTTTTTTTTTTTTTAAGAAACGGCTCTACGTGGCCATTTTACTTGTAACCCAGCCAAAAATAATTCATGGCAGGAAAGTTTGAGCATTTGTAAAAATAAAATAAAAACGAAAAAAAAAAAAAAATTGAAAGCATGTTAGAGTATTTTAGTGTGAACCCAAACAGAGAGGCGGGTATTCAGAGGGCAGAATAGCCCTGATAACACAACACGCTGCATTTCTGGCCATGTGTTGAAATGGAGATTTTTTTTTTTTCTTTTCCACGTGTTTGTTTTATTAATCACACTACAGAACTCGGCGCAGCACTTGCTGGTTTTTGATTTGTTAACATTTTTCTGTCCCATTGCCATTTGCTCTCCATTTGAGCTCTACACCTGCTTCCCATGTGATAAGCTGGGACTTCATGCGGAGCAGAAAACCACCTCTCACCCTGGCCCAGCACATTTTGCCTTTCTGTTGGAGGGGGGATTTTCACCCAGGGCTGTCCTGACTGTGAGGGGCTTGGGCTGCAGTCCTGATTCCCATGGGATGGGTTTTCTTCATGGAAACACTTTCTGTGGACACCAGTGGATTCTGCCACGAGCAGATGCAAACACCAGAGTATCTCACCAGGGTGACTTGAAAAGGGAAGAAACATCCCAACACACTTTTCCCAGCTCGCCACAAAAGACAGATTTTTTTGCAATAAAGGGCCAGGCCAAAATTTCGTGGTGTCAAGCAGGGAGCAGTGCAGGGGAGAGCTGCAGTGCCTGTGGGACAACCCAGGAACATGTGGGAAGAACAGGTGGTGGCTGGGGATGGTAAACAGGAGTGTCTCTGCACCCAGCAATTTGCCACAGGATGTTGCTGAAGCTGAAGAGTGAAGCGGGATTCCAGCCTGGCGTTGGACATTTGCATGGCTAACAAGAATATCCAGAATTATAATAGTTAATACTGACACCCTGCTCGGAGGAGATATCAGATCCGCGGCCCCAGGGCAAATGCCGACTGTAACAGATTAAGGAGAGGCCTCCAGCAGGGGATGGATTTGGGGGGGATTGGATTAGCTGACACCTGCCTGATGTGGGGACTCACACCTTTCCTGAGTGCTGGACATTAACCCCTCCAGCAGGCAGCTCATCTCCCACCTCAGACTGCTGATTCATCAGGACGGAAATATTCCCCGGAGATCCGTCACTGCGGATGAAATCCTGATGGAAAAGTGCCCGGTTTCCTGCCAGCATACCCTTGGCAGCCCGCCTGACCAGCTGGTAGCAAGAGGAGAACATGGGAGCCTGGCTCCTGAGATGTAAAACTCTCCCAACTCCTGTCCAGGCGGGTTCCCAGCTGGGGCACCACGGTGTGCTGGTGTCTGCCAGCCTGAGCCCACCAGCTGGGGAAAAGGGGGAAAGAGGGCCAGACTGCTCTGCCTTTTGTAAAGATTTGGGTTCTCCTCCCAAACTGAGCCACAGATAAATTTCAAGACACTAAAAAGCAGTGGTAGGCTTCACGTTCCTCTTCTGTGCTGTCTGATCCTGCTCATCCTCTTCTCTGTTCATATCTAATCCCCTTCACCCCTCCCCTACCTTTTTTCTGATCTTTGCACATTGCCTGGGGGACCAAATGTCTTCCAGGGCTGCAGAAGATCCCAGTGGGTTCCTTGCTGGCCCTCCACCAGGCAGAGCTGGTGTGTGTCCAGACTTCCTAGTGGAGGATTCCCTCAGCTAGAAGAAGCTGAGACTGGTCTCAGAATCTGGCAGCCCCAAATCCAGGTCCCTGTCTTCTACAGCAGCACAAGGAAACCCTGTCCAAGTGCTCCATCGTGTTCATCTTCCTCCCAGGGTGTGAATAAACGGGACACAAACATCAGGATCTCCACAGGTGTGATGGTGTAAGTCCACTCTGACTCCTCAAGGTCTGTCTCTGCTGTTCACAGTCGTGTGGAAATGGCTTTTTTGTTTTTTCTTGCTTCAAGCACGTTTAAAATAACCTTTGTTAAAATAACCCTGAAACAGAAAATTCTGCCAGTTTCCTCCCTGAGAAGGTCGCCTGTACTCTGGCTGTGACAAAACCACCAGCAGCCCATGCCATCCCTCAGAGAAGCTGTCTCTCAGAGGAGAGCTTCAAACGCTGGGCATGTTAAATTCGCGGTTTTGGGAGCTGTGGTGGGCTGTGGCACTCCTGGAAGAGTACACAGTGCCATCTAGCCGTGCTGGGCCGAAGTACAGAGCTCCCCGGGCAGCTTCCCTACCCCGAACCCACCTCCAGCAGCCTTCTCACCCCTTTTCCATCACCTCCAGAGCAGCTGCTGGCTCACTAACATCGCCAGGGGCAGGGCAGTGCTGATCGCAGACCTTTGGTTTTAGCTCATGGTGAGGCTTCTCTCTGAGCAACCCAACTTGGCTGAAAAAGTGACATTTTGGTGAAAATTAGGGCTTGAACTAGTTGGTCCCATTTTTTCAGTGTCACCTCCAGGGTGGTGGCTTTGTCTCCCGGTGTCTCCCTTCCTTTTGGTGCTGCTGTGCTGGATTTCCCCCTCCTCTGCTGTTTCCCTTTCCATTCAATGGATGTGAGAAGCACAGAGAGGTGTTTGTTGTAGTTTTAGTCATTTTCACAAGTAGTTCCTTCATTATTTCCCTTCTCTACCTGGTAGATCTCTGTGCCAGCCCTTCACATCCAAATCTGGAGAAAGATCAGAGATGTCAGGTCAGCTGAAAAGCCTGAGGTGGCTTTAGACCCCATCTAGCAACATGCTGAGCTCCTCTATTCCAGCACAGCCATGCCCAGGAACATCTGCATCAGGTGTCAGAGGCTGTGCCCTCCACTTGGCTTCAGTCAGGGTCCCCTTTCATGCTGTGACATGTCACTGTGTGAGGAAACTCTGCCTCTTGCTGTGCTGAGTGTTGGTCCTTGGTGCCCATGAAGGCAAGTCCTGTCTTTTGGGAATTTCACAACTGGAGTTAGCAAGGCTTAGACTGTGCTGTTCTCCATCCATTTCTCCTTTCTTCCCCTCTACCGTTTTTCCCCTCCCTCTCCAGAGGATGGGATGGAGAGAAAAAATGCACTTACCCTCTCATCTGGCATGGAGGGACATTCAAGACTTTATCTGTCTGGACTAGGATTTCACTAGGACTTCAGTCCTGTGTCAGGCCCTGGCACAGCTACAGATGCCTGACAGCCATATTCAGCTAAATCTTGATTCTAGCTGCCATCAGCATCCAGGAACATCCACAGGAGACTTTGCCTTTCTGAAGTCCCTTTTCCCTCCTGCCTTTTGCTACTTAACCTACAGCTGTGGCCCTTCCCAGACCTCAGTCCTGAGAGCATGGTCCTGTTGTGTCACCTACATTAATTGTACTCCCACCTCACATTGCTTTTTTTTTTTTATTCTGGTCCATTTCTTTCAGCTTCTTCTCCCTGCTGCTGTTCCACTGCTGGACTATGTGGAGCAAGCAGAATGTTTTCATAAATCTGGGATGCCTTCTTCTAGAGTATCATGTCTATTACCCTTGGAGGCATAGTGCCAGTGGCTGAAANAAATCTGGGATGCCTTCTTCTAGAATATCATGTCCACTACCCATGCTCTAAGATGCCCTTCACTAGCTAAAATCCCATCTCCACGAAGTGTACAAAAAGAATGGAGAGGGCAGAGTCTTAGACTGGATCCTTGGGTGTCCTCTAGTTATGTGTGAACAGGAGTTTTTATGATGCTCATAACTTGGCAGAAGTCATGGTACCATTGAGATACGAGCGCTCACACACAGGCAAATCCTTTAATCAAAGATGAGGCACTGTTTCTCCTTGGCCCAATCCCTCTGGCCTACACTTCCCTTCAGACAATCCCAATCTGGGAGGGGATGCACTGGATCATCTGCAGACACCAGGTGTCTGTGGGAGAGACAATTGTGTAGAAACCTTCTGCAGCATCACTTAATGCCAAGGAACTGTTCCTACCTGACCTGCTTGCCTCAGGGTGATGTGACTTTTTCCCTAGAAGCGCCCCCACTTTCCCTCTAGTGGCTATAAAAGCAGACAGAGGCAGGCTGAGGTGGAAAACTGCCCAGTGGTTAAAGTCTGGTGAAATGTAAGTAACTGAAAACAGTGTTTTATAAGAGGAAACACTGCCTTAACACCAGCTCTTGCTGTGAGACCCACCTGTGACAGTGCAGGAACAGGGGGAGGCAGAGCCAGGTCTCAGTTACATCCTGCCTCCAGGGCATTTCTGTGCCAAGCTGGGTGTTCAGCTGCAGTTTTACAGTCAAAATCCCAAAGGCCCTGGTAGTGACAAGGTGATTTTGGAGAATGGAAAAAACAAGATGTATCCTCAGCCACAATGAGATGTCCTTGGGGGACATCTGAGGGGTCCTAATCCCCCTGGGTGAGTGCAGAATTCTGTTGGACAACTGCATCCCATTGCTCAGTGTGGGAAAATGGGAAAAGATTACCAGAATGGGAGAAAACAGGAGAAAATTAGAAGAATGGGAGAAAATTAGCTTTCTCCAGAGATATTTTGCACTAACACTAAGGAGAAACATCAACAACGGCAGATATGACAAAATTGGAAAGTTTTCATCCAAAGATGAATTTTTTTGGAGGCTGTGAAAAGTGTTAAAATCCAAGAATGAAGCCTTGACTGCCTTTAGATGCTCCATTAGATATAACTATGCCTGATAGTACTGCAAGTGTCTCTAAAATTAGTATTTTTCTTAAAGCATTGCCTGCTGCAGCCAAACAAAAAGCACCTATTAAAGAATTACAATTATTAAGCCAGTCTCATCATTTCTGTAGCCCTGATGTTTTAAAGGTTGTTGAACTGTTTCCCCTCTTTGGCAATTCTGTAGGTGCCAGAATACAGCTGGAATCTCACACAAACTTTTAAGCAATGAGCACACATGAATGTTGGGTGTGCTGAGGTGCTGCCATTGGACATTATTTCAGCCAGGAGTTGTTTCCCCAGTGACCTGAGATGCTGGAGTTTTGTGAACACCTACAACTCTGAGCTTTTGTTTGAAAATAAAAATCCTTTTCTAATCCTCCCAGTTGCAGAGGAAAAGGGTTGACAGAGTGTTTTCAAAGCAGTTTAAGCACCCCAAAAGCAGAAGGCCTTATAAACCAGATTAACAAAGGGAATATTTAAACAAGATTGCAAATATTTTGAAGTCTAATCATGCTCTGTGTCTGACTTGGCTACGGCTGGGGTGAAGGTGATGTGAGTGAAGGAAAAGCCATCATTTTCTCTGCAGCTTAACTCTGCTTCTGCATCTTGTACATTTAAAAACAAACCACCTTTGGGGCACCTTTCTCAAGGGCTTTCCAGGATTCCAAGTGCCTTCTTGGAAAGGGCAGGGAAATTTTAATTTGGTGGATTTTAACAGTGAAATGCACCAGGTGAAAGGTGTGGATGGAGAGGTTACTTGGTGTAGTGCAAACTCTAAAGGAACAAAAGGGACCAAGCATTTGACAAGAGCTGGGGAAGGGTCTGGAGCACGAGTCTGATGAGGAGCAGCTGAGGGAGCTCAGCCTGGAGAAAAGGAGGTTCAGGGGGGATCTTCTCACTCTTCACAACTTCCTGACAGGAGACTGCAACCAGGGGGGAGGTCAGGTTCTTCTCCCAGGGAACAAACAGGACGAGAGGAAACAGCCTCAAGTTGCACCAGGGAAGGTTTATATTGGATATTAAAACAAAAAAACCCTCTTTACTGAAAGGTGGTCAGGCACTGGCACAGGCTGCCCAGGGCAGTGGTGAAGTCCTCATCCCTGGAAGGGTTCAAAAGATGGGCAGTTTTGATGCTTANTTAATGGTTGGACTCAATGATCTCTGAGAGCTTTTCCAGCCTCGATCATTCCATGACACCAAGCAAGTCCTCTGGCTTCTCTGAGATTCTGCATTCACGTCCTGCCCCTCCTGCTCTGTGTCCTCTCAGCCTGACAGGGATGTTTGCTGCCTCTGAAGGGCACTGCAGGTTACAGTAGGTGTTTGGGAACACTTTGGAGTGGCTCACTGGAGCCCCAGCACTGCCTCTGGGATGCTTCTGGCTCCAAGGCTCCTGTTGGAGTTGCAGACATCAGGGTCAAGAGGAGGTCAGGTTAAAAATACAGGATCCAAGCATACAGCCTGTGATGGTTCTGTTGGTTTTTTTTTTTCTCTGCTAAGGTTGGGATTAATACACAGGAGTTATAGTTTTGTGTTTGCACTCGGTGCTTATTATTTTTTATTTATTTACAGACTCATGAGCCGTGAGTTCTAACTAGCAAGTTAGAAAACAAAGGTAAAATGGAGCACCCTTAACTTTTTCTAAGGTTATTTAAGCACTAATTACCTAATAACAAGGTGACACTTATACTATTTATGTTTCTGACCTAATAATGACCACCCAAGGCCTGCAATGCAGACCTTTTTCACTTAATTGTAGAAAACTACCTAAACCTATGAAGAAAAAGGAAGCAGAAGGTGAAGAAGAAGGACTTGGACAACACCTCAAATCCTCTATATTGCTTCACACACATTATTATATACTAAAATCTTAAAATTTTAGTTTCTAGCATTCCAACAACAGCCCAGACAGGCTACACCTGACACTCAGGATGACTTGGCTGCACCCAGGCCCTTGACCTTGCCCAGACACATGGTGGGTACACTTGAGGTACCACTGCTGTGAGCCTGACTGCTCAGTCTGGCCCCAAGGAGATCTCTGAACACTCCCAGAGCAGGTATTTGCATCCACTGCCCCGCCAGGACTCCCACAGACACTTTTACATGAAGCCCCAGTGGAAAGTCGGTGAGGAAGAGAGGGAGAGGGAGGACTCAGCAGGAGGAAAGTTCTGGAAGCTGACATGTGGACAAGCACAGGGAGGTCTGTGATGCTGAGGTGATGGAGAGCTGAGGTTGGACATCCAGGCCAGACAAACCTTGGGGAGAAGTTGGCAGAACACCCTGCTGGGTACTTCGGACTGGAAAGGCTGAGAGAAGGGTGGATGAGGACTGAGTTCAATGTCTGACCACACACAGCCCCCTTTTTAGGTCATGATCCTTGATATTTAGTATTTACTCAGAGCTCAGACTCTGAAGAAGGGCTTAAGCCAGTGTCAGCTAACTCCAACACCAGATCAAGAGCTTATAAAAATGTATATGACAAGAGGGACCCTCAGAGAACGTGGGAGTCAGTGTGCAACTGTCTGCCTGCCCACATTCCAGTTTGGAGAGGACTGGAGTAGGGAGCTATAAAAGCCATTTGAAAGTGCAACTTCCAGGTCCTTCAGGAGACAAATGCACATTTATTTAAGGATTCAGACAAGGAAATAGAGAAAAAAACCCCCATGGAAGACCATGCACATCCCTGTGGCATCTCTGACTCCATCAATTGTAGAGCCCTCCAGTGGTTTCCAAGGCCAGATTTTCATTCCCTGACTGACAGCAGTGCTGGTTTAACTGAAAATGCTCTTCAGCTGCTCAGTGTCTGCAGGCATCCAGCCTGGGAAAGTGCAGCTAGAACAGTGAATGTCTGTCAGAGGCCAGAAAAGCTTTCACTGCAGGCTTCCCTAAATCTGTTGCCTCTGGATTTTCCTTCTCCTTGCAAAATCAGGACATCCCCAAGTGTCTCCTGGCAGGGTGACTGCTGTGAAATGTCTTTGGGCTGCTGTAAAGGGCAAAAATCAACGTGATTCAGAGGCTGCAGGACCCTGCCCTGCAAATAATGCTGCTGGGAGCAGGAGGGGAAGGTTCACACTGAGGCACTGGTGGATCCTGGAGTGATGCAGTTCACTTTGGGAATGAGGAATTCAGAGGTTGGTGGTGGCAAAGATCAATGGATACATCATCAAACAGGAGCTGATCCATAAAACAAACTGCTGCCCCTTGGCAGAGAGGCTGTGCTGGGACCTCCCAAAGAGACAGTGAAGGATGGAGCAGACATCTGACTGGTCTGGGTTAGGAATGACCAGTGCCTCCACCCTCTTGCCTTTGGCCAAAGGGTGCTGGTGGATCAGAGACCCCTCTGATGCCCATAATGGAGCTGCACTGGTTCATACTGGTTAAGGTCCACACTTCCCAGCAGGAGTAAAAAGAGAAGCTGCTGTCCACTCTAGTTGTCTGGGGAAAAAAACACCTAAAACTGTTTCAAATCAACTAGGATCAATAAAATAAACAGAACAGGAGAATAAAAGAGAGGGGTGGGAGAAGACCTTCCACAGGCTCTTGTATGAGCCCAGCCACATGGGAAAGAGGACTTGCAGGAGAAGGTTGCCCAGTGGCTCAGGTGTCCATCACCCACTGCTGTGGCTCAGCTGAGATGGAATTTTGCACAAGTGCATTAAGGAGTTTGAAGGAGGCCCCTGCAGTGCCAGAGGCTTGCAGACCTTCTGAACCAACAGTGCCGTGCCCAGTCCTGCAGGGTGCAGAGGAAAGGGTTAACACCTCCCAGAACTCAGTTGTGTTGGGAATGAAACAGAAAATCTGAAAGCAGGTCAGTACCTCAGCTGCTTCTGAATTCTCATTAATTTGCTTTCCCTTCTCATTTATTAATGGGCTGACTCACACTGTATTTGCTTTCCCTTTGCTGCAATTTGCAAAATTCCTTCTAATTCCCAGTAGCCTTCTTGGCAGTGTTATTTTTCTCTGTTTTTCCCTGGCCTTTATCATTTCCTTGCAGGTCTTAGCTGAGTTTGCATATTCTCGTTCAGTTCCCCTGACTATTTATTTTCAGCCTTTTCCTTTTTATCTTCAGGCCTCTTTAAAACATCCCTTGGGGCTATCTCAGTGTCTCTGGGGGCAGCTGGGATTATCCTGCCACCCATCGTGCCCCTGAAGGGGATTTTAATAGCTCCCTTGGCCCTTCATTCCCTTTTTCCTTCCAGTTCCATGTGGGGACTCCAATGGCTTTCCAAAGGCTTGGAAGCTCCCAGGGCTTGGAGAAACCTGGATTTTTCAGATGGGAATGACATTCCTGAGTAGCCAGTGGATGCTGTGGAGATGCTGCTCTGTTCTTCACTGCTGTCTGCTCCCCAGTGCTCTGTGGGGTGGTTATTGCACTGCACAGGCTGGTTTCTTCTCCTGTGCTCCAACACTGATCATCTCAAGGGTCTGGTGGTTCACAGCTTCCTCCTGAGGCAGGGAAGGGGCAAGCACCAATCTCTGCTCTCTGGTGCCCAGAGACAGGGAATGAACTTGGTATGTATGAGTATGAACTTGGGTCAGGGGAGATTCAGGCTGGATGTCAGGAAAAAATTCTTCCCTCAAGGGTGCTGGGCACTGCCCAGGCTCCCCAGGGAATGGGCACAGCCCCGAGGCTGCCAGAGCTCCAGGAGTGTTTGGGCACTGCTCTGAGACACAGGGTGGGACTGTTNCTGCCCAGGCTCCCCAGGGAATGGGCACAACCCCGAGGTTACCAGAGCTCCAGGAGTGTTTGGGCACTGCTCTGAGACACAGGTGGGATTGTTGGGGTGTCTGTGCAGGGCCAGGAGTTGGACTGGATGGTCCTTGTGGATCCAGCTCAGGATATTCTGATTCTCTGATCTTGCTCTGCCTGTGAAGGATCCAAATCTTCCCCAAGCCAAGAGCCAGGCAGCCTGTCACAGATGACCCAAGGCTGTGGTTCTGGCACCACTGCATGTCCTTCTCTCCCCTCATTTCCCTCAGCCCCAGTCCCTGCAGTCCCACAGAGAGCAGGGTCTGGCTGTGTGAGCCCATTGGGAAGGCTCTGTCTGGCTGTACGAGCCCACCACGAGGGTCTGTTCCAGCATGAGCCTTTGGGGGCTCTACAGGTTTGTTCTCCCAGCAGCTGAAGAGCGTGGCATCCTTGGTGGGTGTTCTCTGTTTGGTGAGGTGAGAGGGATGTTTTTGTAGGTGCCAGCCTGTAGCAGGATGCCACACTCGGGTCCATATGTAGGAGGATCGGACCCACAGAAGGAACGAGGCAGGCAGCAGCAGGTGAAGGGAAAGCTAATGATACTTTATTCTAAATTCTTCTTCTACCATATTCTCTTAACAATCCAACTCCATATATACAGTTTGTACAGAGGCCAAGAGATTGGTCATTTAGGTTGCCACCTCTTTAACCTGGATGGTGAACACCACCATCAATCACATTCTACTCCCAGAGGAGAAATATGAAAACATCTCTAAAAATATACATTGTTTATGTTGAGCTGTGTGAGAATCTGCTTGCAAGATTCCAAACAAAGAAAACCAAGAAAGCTGAGGGCAACACCAGCCTTGCCAGG
>VXBB01002830.1:0-70128 GCA_013399915.1 Illadopsis cleaveri | reverse complement strand
GGCATGGCATGGCATGGCATGGCATGGATGGGATATGATGGGATGGTTGAGGTACATTCATGGCACATCTTGTCCTGCAGGGGAAGAGCCAAGGGATGGCATGCTCTTGCCTTGATGGCATTTATTTGTGTCAAAAAGTGGAAAGATGTTGGTGAAAGATATTTTTGACCTGAGTGAAGTTTCTGTCCTCTGCTAGGGCTGGGAGAGACTCATCATGGTGCTGCTCCTGTTAGCAGCAGACTGCTCCTTCCCTGTGACATGAGTGGTCCTGTTGCCAGCAGAAGGTGGGAGCTCGTAGGTACTGTCCTTGACAACTCTTTTCCCTTCCCCTCTGTCCAGAAAGGGTCTGGAATCTCTCTCACTGGGAATATTCCAGAACCATCTGAACACAAACCCCTGCTTTGTGCTCTAGGCTGACACTGCTGAGGCAGGGAGTGGGACCCCATGATCCCACTGTGGTCCCTTTCAACCTCACCCCACCTGTGATCATCTCTCCAAACCTCCAAATATTTCCAAACAACCTTCCTGTTGTGGAGCAAAGGGGCCCAAAAGGAAAGGCTGAGGGACTCCTTTGTGTATTTACCAAACTGATCCTTAGAACTGGTGCCATTCCATGGACCTGTGGAAGGCAGAAGAGTCTGTAGGTGCAGAAACTCTGCTCCACAGTCATGGCTCCAAGAAAATAGCTCTGTTTCCAAATTACTCCTTGGCAGACAGGCTCCAGTGACAGCTTTGCCAGGATTCAGGCCTGCTGAGGTCGTGTGGTTATCTCTGTTCAGCCCAGGTGGATCATCCTTTGTTCTGACATCAAAACAACAGGTTCATCACACATAATTTACTCAAATGCTACCTGGAGAACTTCAAATGTAAGCAAACCCCCTTTGGGAAGTTCAAGAGAAGTTCACAGCAGCCAGGGGTTTTTGTCCCAGACCCTGAGTGTTTCTGTTGCTCAGAAGAAGCCCTGCTCTTCGGGCTGGAGGCACAGAGTTGTGATGCTTTCCTGGCTGCCACAGGGTCAAATCTTGGAGCTGCTGTCAGAGGGACCATCCCAGACTGTGCCCCCCCAGCAGGCAGTGGGCTCTGGGGTCACCCACCCCAAATAAGCAGTTCATTCTTCCATGCAAAGCAGCCCCACTCTATCAAGGGCATGGAGACTGCCCGCCATGGAGAGCTGTGACTCCAACAAAGGCTGCCTTTCTCTGAACTGCCACACAATTGCTGGAGTTAAATAAATCTGTCAAGCACAAAGCAAACTGCGTTCAACAGCCTCCTCTCCCACTCCAGCAGGATAAAAGCTGGGTACTTTGGAAAGTGTTTAAAAACCATTTTTCATTCACTTGTGTTCACTCTTCCCTCCTGTTGCATCCTCATTGCACTCACTCATTCAGGGGCTTGCACAGGGACCTGAATTTCTAACAGGAACAACAAAAAAAAACCCATAAGGGGAATGAACCCCAGTGTTAAAATTCATTCAGAGCTTCTATTATTTGGGACTGAAAGGGGAAGGTCCCTTGCAGGTCACTTTTAAATGTGTCTGTCTAGAGGCAAAGAGGTTCAAAGTGCATTTATCATCCTTTTTTTTGTTGTCCACAGCAACCCAGGGATTTTTTTTTTTCCTGCTTTGTGTTGTGGTGACTGGTACAAATATGACTGGGCTCAGCCACTGTGTGGGGAAGGAGGGCTCTCCTTGGCCTCAGACATCAGAACACGGTTGGAAGAGCTGCATCCTGCTGTCACAGCACTGGTGGTGACACGCTCTGGGATGAGCTGTCCCAAAACTCACCTGGGCTGCAGGACAGTGAAACCCAGACCAGGGTGGCAGCAGCCAGGCTGGAACTCTTAAGCACAGTAATTCACCAAAATCAGGGTTTCAACAGGACCAAAAGGAGCTGTAAGTTCAGCTTTCAGCCATTTGGATGGATGGGAAAGTGTCAGCATGGTCCTGCTGGATGTTTCCAAGGTAAAATGCATCATTTCAGGGGTGCTGGAGTATTTCATCAGACAGCCTTGAAACAAAACTCTTCTCCTGTTTTCATGGGGGTGTTTTTATTTAAAGCCTGACCCAAGGCAAGGAGAACATGAAGCTAAACAAAAACATTGGGTGTCCCAAAGGGAAGGGTTCCTTTTGGGTCAAGGGGACAAATGACTGCAGGGAAACTTCTAGTGAGGGTTGTGATCCCTGGGCTTGGTCCCCCACCCCAGGGAGCCTGACCCCTCAAATTGAAGCTGAACTTGGGCAGAAGCAACTGATGCAGGAGATCAGCAGGGTCATGGCAAACTGCAGGACAGCTGGTGATAAGAGGGAGGCATGGGAGAGAGCAAGGATGGGGGAGAGGAAAGGGAGGGCAGCATGTGGGTGAGGGCAGAGGATGAGAAGTTGAAGAGGCAGAGCTTCTGCTCAGCTTCCAGTGGTGCAAGGGAGAGCAAAAGGCAAAGGCCAGAGGGAGGCAAACTGAGGCATGGCTTGGAAGGAGAGTTGGAGGCTTTCATGACCTCTCCGTTAGCACTGGGGGTTTTTCTGGGAAAAGGACCCCATTACCCACCCAGGGTGAGGTCTGTGAGGCTGGCTCAGCTCCACTGGGGCTCAGGACAGGAATTCAGTGCTGGGAAAACTTGGAGGGAGCAGCCAGACCGTGTGAGCCAGTGGCTGTGTCCCTGGGGGGTTGAGACAGGCAGGATCTGTCTGTCCTCTGGGGCAGAGCAGGAGCCATGGGGGGGCTCAACATTTCCAAGCCTTCATACCCTTGTACCTTTCAGGACATTGATGCAGGAGGGGGATTCCTCTCCTCTTTGACATGTCTGGCTGCTGGGTGCTCAGCCTTCCCTTGTCCCACCCCATTAAACACAGCCTGGATGGTGTCTCACTCCTGTGGCATCCTCACACCCCTGGGGTCCCTTCCCACACCTGTAACTTTTGAAGCAAAGGGCAAAAAACCCAGAGTGAGGTAAACTGAGGCAGAGTTGGATGCTCTTATGACCTCTCTATCACCACTGGGGGTTTTTCTGGGAAAAGGGCCCCGCTGCCATGGGTTCAAAACCCACCCAGGTTTCCCATGCTTTTGGCACACAGCGAGGACAGCACTGTCACCTGTCAGGCAGCAGAGTTCCCTCAGCTCCAGATCCCACTGGTGCCATTCAGGTCCCCCCCATCTCTTTCCAAACAGGTGGCTTTGAATTAATGAGGTCCAGGGATAGTTAGGGAGTTATAAATATCTTCGGAGATGATGAATTTTAATCAGGAGTCCCTAACGAGCACAAGATGAAATCAGGAATGAGAATGATGGTCCTCCAATGGATCTTCATTAACAATTCAAATGACTGAGGTCTTAATTAAAGGGCTTGTGATTTAGCTGAGGGATTACAGATTGCCCAGGGGGAGGAATCAAAGACTTCAGCCCCCTTTTTTTACAGAAGGTAACGAGCTTTTAAATAGGATTTTTTGAAAGAAAAAAAAAACCAAAAAAAAAACCCAAAACAAGGCCTTGCTGTTTTATCTGGCTGCTTCACTAATTTAAATGATGGTCAGAAATTAAGTGTGCAACCTTTGCCATCTCCTGCAAGCACCCACATTGTTCCTGTCACTGCCTCACCTCCACATCCCACTGAACATTGACCCTTGGACATGGACAGCATGGGGGTATCCCTGTTCCTCCTGGGGAATCCTCCAGGGTTCCCTGACTCCAGGGAAGGGTCAGCAGGGGGACAGTGAGATGGGCCCAATCTCCCATCAGCTGTGTGATTCTCCTTCTTCGCTTAGTTGTTCTGAAATGTGTTTTCCTATAGAAAAATACTGCAAATATTCAGAATATTCAGGATCTAGAAAAACCAGGGGGGTCTGGACACTTGTAATACGTTTTCATGGCCTATCTCAGGCCCATTGCCTTTGGCACACAAGGCTCCAGGCAGCAGATTTCCCTCCTAGGGAAACACTGAGTTCTGCAACACCTGAGCCAGCAGCTGTCCCTTCCCAGGTCAGAACAACCCTTTTATCTCTGTTTCTGCAGTTCATACTTGCCACCCTGTACTTGGCTTGCTTCAGCTTCAGAGATGCTGGAGGGAGAAGCTGATTTTTCTGTGGAGGTAAAGGACCACGAGTGACCCTGAAATTGTGTCTTTTGGGAGGGAGAATCAGCCTGTTGGAAGAACAGGTAAAAACCTGCTGTGCTGAGGCTCGTCTCCAGACAAGTGCTGGAGTTTCTGTGGAGCTGGGGGCAGCAGCTGGATCCTGACATGTCTCAGGTAACAAAGATTTGCCAGGAGGGTCCTAACTCATCCCCTCATTGGAGACCACTGAGGTTTTGGGGGATTTGGACACCTCCCCTGCAGCAGAACAGGCGGGAAGGGCACACGGCAGTTTTGATTCTGCCAAAGAGGCTTGTCTCCCACCTCTCCCCATGTGGATACTGGGACAGAGGTGTTATTTCAAGATCAGGACTGGTTTTGCTGTGCAAAAAGCCCTGAAAATTTGGGGGCTGGGGGGTATGGGGGGAGTTTCCCAGGGATCCAGCAGGGAGGAGGTGAATGGGGCTGACTGGAAGGATGGATGAGAAACACTGACCCCTCCCAGCTGCAGAGAGCTGATGGTTTTATCACCCTCAGTGTGGAAGGTATTTTCCAAACTCAGACAGTCAAAGGAGACTGGCCTTGTCCCAAAAAGCCTGCAGGTGAGGACAAGAGGATGTCGAGGGCTGGGATCTGTCATTGGTCAATACTAACAGAGATGTTAATGACTTTTAAGGGAATCACCTCTGTTTTTTCCTCCTCTTGCTCATCCATTCAAAGCTTGGTGACCATATGCCCTTGTGAGATCTCTGGGAGGGGCAGCAGCAATCTCCTGCAGGAAGGGGAAAGCTGTCTGTGTGGGGTTTGTGGCCATGGTCCTTGTGGGAAGCCTCGGTGGGCAACAGGAAGTGTTTGCAGGCAGGGGGTGAGTCCTGGAAGATGATACCAGGGAAGGTGACCCAGAAAGGGGATGGGCCCTGACAGGAGATGCTGGGATGGGACCTGGAAAGGGGATATTGGGATCAACCCCGACCCATCTCCAACTTTTTCTGTGAATGAGCCCTGTGCTCATCAGAGCTCCTCTAAAAGCAGCCCCATGTGATGTTTCCCCCAGTGCAGCCCCCACCAGACCCCCACCTGCCTGTCCCGTCGCAGAAACACGTCCAGGGTGGTGCCAGTGGTGTTCCCACCACCACCTGCATCGACCCCAGGGCCATCCCCACAACCTGAGGTGCGAGGTGACTTCACTGGCAGCCCGGGGCTGGCTCAGGAGAGGCAGCAGCTGCGGGTCTGGCTGGGACTTACACCTATCACTCTGTAACTTCTGACAGAGGCTGGATTTGCTGAAATGTTCATTGGATTTTTTCCAGCCTGCTGGGGCCCATAAATCTTGCTGTGTAGGGGCTGCTTCTGCTCCTTTCCCTCGGTGAGCAGGGCTGGTATTTTTCTTGGAGGGCGAGACTGGTTGCAAACCCTCCTTTCCAGCACCTGCTGCTCCACCTCGAGCCGCATTCCTGAGCAGTGGTGGAGAACGGATCTGTCTCCACCAGCCGGGGACACTGTGGCCTCTGAGCTGGCTCTGCTCCCCCCAAAACCCCCCTGCAGCAAGGCAGGGAGGGAGGGAGTGCTGGAGCTCTCCCTGATCCCACAGAAACCTGTTCTGTCCAGCCATCAATCTGTGTCAGAGCCAAGGAGCCTGGCCGAGCCCCTCTTGGGGTCAGGACTCTGAAGACCATCTCTCACTGCTCCTGGATTTAAAAAAAAGACTGGATGTGGCTCTCAGTGCCATGATTTAGTTAAGGTGTTAGGGCTGGGTTGGGCTCGATCTTGAAGGTCTCTTCCAACCTGGTGTTTCTCTGAATTCTGTGAATTTTGGGACACATGGGCCAGAAACAACTCGTGAATGCTGAATGTCCTGCTCAGCATCGATCCCTGGGGAACTCCCCTGGCTCAGCTGGGAGGAGGATGTGGAGCACAGCTCAGGCTGTTCCACGGGACTCTCCTTCCTCTTTTGTCACAGGGTCTCTCTGTGCCTCTCATCTGGGGCTTAGGAGATCTTTTTGCTGCCACGGGGAGCTCCCAGATCCCAAGAAACAATCTGTGATTCCTGACATGGAGGATCCCTCCCCCTGCCTGCATGGGCACCATGATCTGCAGGATCAAGAAGTAGGCTGGTGACTGGGCTGGTGCCTGGGCTGGTGGCTGGGCTGGTGCCTGGGCTGGTGACTGGGCTGGGGCAGCTCTGCATGCCCACCATTTCACATTTCTCTCACAGACTGGGACCTGCAGCACCCTGGATGCTTTCCATCCATGAGTCACTTACCAGGACCCCAAGCACACTCCAGAGCCCACCTCTGAGTGAGGAGCCCTGCTCTGGCCCCTGTTGTCATGCACCAGAGCATTGTGGTGCTGCTGAGAGATGCCTCAGTGCTGAGTGAGTCTTCCTCACTCTTTCTTGGTCACCTCTTACACACCTTGCCCCCATCACCTGGGCAGTTTTCCCTGTCCTCAGCATCCTCCAGATTCCCCGTGGTCTCACTGTGTGTGTCACAAGAGGTGGTGAGCTCAGGGATGCTGGGCCAGCCTCAGGCTCTTCCTTGGCCACCTGGGATGTGCCAAGGGAAGTGTGTGCATGTAAAAGAGGGCACTGAGATGCCCTGAGAGGGCAGTGTGTGTAAAGCCAACCCTGGAGACCTCTTCCTTTGCTGGAATCGTGTTACATGCCTCACTGTAATTAGCCCCTGGCTTTCCTCGAAGAATGAGCAATTGTTTCAGTGATCTGCCAGAGCAGAGTTATGGGCATGTCAGGCTGGCACAGGGGGGCTGTAAAACCAGATCTGCCTGAACCACAGCCATCGTCTGTCAGAAGGAAACCACCTGGCCAGAGAAAAAGGGATTGATTTGCCTCTTCTTTCATCCCATTCTCACAGGTAGAATGTCAGCTCTGTTAAAACCCGCTCCAGAGGGAGAAGGTAACCCAGATTAATGGATTCCTTGGGGTGGATTAGAGCGAAATAACACTGAATGATCAGTGCTTATAAATACATAGACATGTAGGGCTTACCTTAAAACAGTTTGGTTTCAATGGAAAATGGCTATGTAGCCGATTTGGTTATTATCCACAGTGATACAAAAGCATAAAAGTAACACTTAAGAATATGTATGAGGGCAAAGAAAGAGAAAGAAGGGATGAGAACAAATGGTTATATAGTTATCACTCACCAGGGGGTTCAGTGACAAAACCTGCTTGTTGCAATTTCGATGTAAGTTGGTCGAAGTGATGTCCACAGTCTTGGTCTGTCAGGGATGGAGTAAACCTGCAAAATGCAATCTTGAATGGGTTAATGTATGCTCAGGCTGGCTGGGAACAGCCAGGTACCTCCTCCTGGGGCAGAGACTTCTATGCTGTGTGACTTAACAGGTGGATCAGGGGAACTTCGAGGGTCTTTGAGGGTTTGTGACACCTTTTAAGACATGACAGCTGCTTCTCTTGTCATCTTAGCTGAGCCAATTATGGCCCATCAGAAAGGGATTAATAACTTCAGGTTTATATGTGAATGTCCCCAGCACTTCCCTGGAAGGGAGCTTTCACACCTCAGCCAATTAAGGGAGGACATGATAAAATGAAATATCCTGCCTCACAGGATCTGCTCATTATTGGCCTCTTCCCTTAACTCAGAGCCCAGCTCACCCCCTCGGGATCTGTGTGTGTGTGTCCCTTCTGCCCCTGGGTGGTTACTTTGGGCACAGTCAGCAAAGCAGTCGCTGCTTTTGCAAGTGGCCAATTGTTTTGAGTCACTAACCATTAACATTCCAGCCTCTCACAGGCTCCTCGGGGAGTCTCGGTCCCTGCTGCTACCAAAAGCAGCATTTCACACCCAGTTCAGTTCCATTCCCTGACGCTCCCTGATGCTCCCACAGGCATCCTGAAAACCTGCACGTTTTGGGCCCACAACATGCTGCATTTTTCTGCTATTGCCCAGGGACAAGTCAGGAGAGTTTTGTGCTGATGTCACATGTCTCTGTTCTCCTGGNGCTTTTGCAAGTGGCCAATTGTTTTGAGTCACTAACCATTAACATTCCAGCCTCTCACAGGCTCCTCGGGGAGTCTCGGTCCCTGCTGCTACCAAAAGCAGCATTTCACACCCAGTTCAGTTCCATTCCCTGACGCTCCCTGATGCTCCCACAGGCATCCTGAAAACCTGCACGTTTTGGGCCCACAACATGCTGCATTTTTCTGCTATTGCCCAGGGACAAGTCAGGAGAGTTTTGTGCTGATGTCACACGTCTCTGCTCTCCTGGCCTCCTCTGCATGGAGGTGGTCTGCCTCTGCAGTGGTTTGACTGGGTAAACAGCTCACAGTTTGCCCAAATTTTTCTGTTGTGTTCGTTTCCAGGCACATGCCACTGGAGGTGTTTGATATCCAGCTGCAGCCGTGGATCATCTCCAGCAGTGTGGCTTTTGTGGCTTTCCCACCAACCATCACCCATTAAACATTGTGTGCCAGGAAAAGGCCGTGTAACAGCTCTGCAGAGAACACACCTTGTTCCCCAGCTCCTCCTGTAAAATATCAAGTATCTTACAAGTGAATCAAGGATTTGGGATGTGACTCCATTCAAATTTAGAAGTGCACTTCCTTGAGCTGCTGAATTTGACCTGAAAAATTCAGCCAAATTCCTGGTCCTGGTGCACTGCAGAGACCTGGTGAGACCTTCCAGCTCCTGCCACTGTCTGTCCACACCTGCCCCCTGTATCTGACCCAACTGATGCTGGTGCACTGGGCCACCACTGTGTGCCAGTTTGGATACCCAGGGCATGACAACATCTGGTCTCATGGTAGGTGACTCATTTGGGCTTTAATCCCTTTTCTGCTCTAGCTCTGTGTTTAGTTCCCAGTTTGGATGGATGGGCTTGTTAGCCTTATGTTACTCATGAAACATCTTTCTTGTGTACTTTCTGATTTAAAAAATCTCTCAGTTTCATCTTTATGGGAGATTCTCTGATTCTACAAGAAATGAGGACTCTTACCCAAGGAGGTCAAGCAACTTGGCTGATCCCAAAGCGAGAACCTGTGTGCTGGAGAGGTGCTCCAAAGGGCTGCAGCCCTTCCAGACTGGGAAGAGAAAGGGTGGGTCCCTGTGCCCCAGCTCTGATCAGTCTCCTCGTGGTTTGGCCAATAGTTTTGGGACCAGGTGAGAAATTACTCCAGCCCTGTCCTGCCTTTGGTGTTTCCAACTGTGCCCCTGCACCAGGTGCTACCAGCCTGAGCCCAGCCCATGTGCCATGCATGGCATAAACAGGGGCCTGAGTCTGCTCCTAGAGCTGAGACCTCCCCATGGGCTCTGCCTGGTGGATCAGAGAGAGGCAGTAAATCTTCCAGGAGAACAATTTCATCCCATGCTCAGCTCCAGCTGGATTACCAAGGCAGGGGAGCTGCAGGTACAGGATACTGAGGCTGGAGGATTTGAGGGGGCTGGATGACACCCAGACTGGTGTTTCGTGGTTGCTGGAAGTGCTGTCTGGTGTTTGCTTCCTTTCTTTCATCATTTTCAGATCCAAAGAAACAGCTGAAACCTCTGGAAACAGCAAACTTAAAAGGAGGAAAAAAAAAAATCCCAACCCTAAAACTAAAGATCAAGGGATCTTTCTTGAAGGGCTTTATCTTCCAAGAATCTGGGTTTATTTTTGGGAAGGCAGATGGGGCAGAGAAGCAAAAGGCAGCAGATATCCCCTGCTTCTGGTCCCACTGGGCTGTGGGTGCTGTAAGGCCAGCCCAGATCTTGCATCCAGCTGGGCAGATCCCAGGCTGTGGAGAGCCAAGACTCAGATTTATTTCTGCAGTTTCCCATTATCTGAATGTCCTGCTGGAACAGCACCAGGACACTGTGCTGGGAGTTTTGTAACACTATTTTCTACGGCAGTGCATGGAGCCTGCACATCCCACAGCCACCCCGGCTTCTGCCTCAGCCTAAGTGTCAGATGGGGCCAGAGGGGCATTGCCTGTCCTGCAGCACCCCAGACAGTCAGAGATAAATGAAGCTCCCCCCAGTGTCACTGAGAGGTGAGGGACAGTGAGATGCTGGCCCTGGAAGGGGAGATGTATCCCAGCTTCATTCCCTTTTCCTAGGGTGCACATTTGGATGGGGCAGTTTGGATTTGACCCTGGCTGCAACTCTGCCTTTCAGTGCTGTGAAAGTTCTTCCTCGCCCCTCCAGAAATGTTTTTTCCAGCAGGGAACCAGAATCTAATCACAAACTATGAAATAAGGCAAACTGCCACCCATTTGCCCCCAAATTAAAGCTGCTACAGTGAGAGACATTAGAAACATCTCACCTTGAGGCACATGGGGTCAGAGTGGCGAGCAAAGCATCACCTCCCACCTGCACTTGAGCTAAGGGCAGAAGTGTGATGTGTCCCTCTAATGCTGTGGTTCTCCTGCAAAATCCAGCATCACCTGGTGCAGGACCCCCTTCCACTGGGGGCACGTCACCCTGGTTTTTCAGCCTTCTGATTGTTTTTCATTTCTACTGGAGTTTTCTCAGGAACTGTAAGATAAACAAAGACTGATGTTTTGTAAATACATTCCTTCCACGGGGAAGGACAAATCGATGGACTGCTGATTGATCAGTGGGGTCTGAGGGGTGTCAACCTCGTCCCCCCAGTCGCTGGTCAAAGTCCAAACTCTATTTAAACCCTGAATCTAAAAATAAAGTTCTTCTTTTTCTTGCTCTCAACTTGAAGGTGGAGCATAGTTCTTTTCGTGTCCTCTTGCCACAGGGGCACACAGGATTGCTCTGCAAAGCACTGCTGGAGTGGCCAGGTGTGAAAAAAATCACCTGGCTAGCCAGGAAAAGCCCCTCTAGGTTTTCCTGTAACTTTTGCAGGTAGCAGAGCTGGGCAGCAGCTGCCGTCTAAGGAGAGGATTTCTGCACATGTGCAAAATAACACTGCCTGCAGTTGAGGGGTTTGTCTGTAAAGGGCTTCTGAAGTGTCAAAAAATGGGTTTCTTGAGTGGGTTTCTTTGTTTGTGGGTTTCTGCCTGTGACACATTAAGAGCGTGACACTGGCTTAAAGAAAAAACTGGTTGGAAGCTGTCACCCTTCCCTCTGAACCCCAAAAACACTTCAGCAAAGCCAGATGAGGCAAAGGCACCTTGAGCCTCTCCGGTCCCAGCAGGTCCAGACAGAACCAAGGATCTGGGATGCAACTCCATTCAAATGTGCATTCCCTTGAGCTGCTGAATTTGACCTGAAAATTTCAGCCAAATTCCTGCTCCTGGTGCACTGCAGAGACCTGGTGAGCCCTTCCAGCTCCTGCCACTTGCCCCAGAAGGTGCTGACTGCTCCAGGAGCTGCTCTGCTGCTCAGGGATGCCTGTGGTTGCACAATCCTGCTTGGCAGCTCCGGCTGTGGGGGTTGCAAAACACCAATCTGTCCATGGCAGTCACAGTCCAGCAACTCACCCAGGAGCTGACCTCATCTGCCAGCGCTGCCAGGCTTTCCAAAAACCAATAACAGGATGCTGATAAATGAGAGTTTTGACAATTAAATTGGGAAATTTAATTGTTAAATTCCCTTATTTCCTGCTGAAACTGGGCAAAACCTGCAGCTGCTGCAGTGCCCCTGGTATTGGGGATGTCAAGGCACATGCAAAGTGTTGGGTGCTGGCACAGAGAGGGAGGGATGGGGAGAGAAAGGATCATTTTTCATTTTTCATTTTTCATTTTTCATTTTTCATTTTTCAATACATTTTTCATTAATAAAGCACCTGTGTGTGTGTGGTGGGGAGTGGGGGCTGTGCTGTGCTGGGTGGCTGTGCCAGCTCCTACCCCCAGGCAGGGCTGTCCTGGTCTAATGTGGCCAGGAGCAATCCCACACAATTATTATGAACAAGTGCTGTTTTCCTTGGAAATAAAGGGGCCTTCTTTTAAAAGATCCAATTTTTATGAAATATTGTTTTTTCTGTGGCCAAGTTTGATTAGGATTTTTTCCAAAAAATTATGATTTTTTTAAAGGTTTGTTTCTTTTTTTTTTTTTTCCTTTAATCTGAAACTGTCCGAGAAAACTCCATCAGAGAGGATGGAGAGAGCATGGAAAGAGCAATGTGTCTTCTGCTATAGTGCACCCAGGCTTGGTGTGATAAGTAACCTTGGTTCATTTATCTGAGGTCCTGGCACAGGTTGCCCAGAGAAGCTGTGGCTGCCCCATCCCTGGAAGTGTTCAAGACCAGGCTGGATGGGGCTTGGAACAACCTGGGCTGGTGGAAGGTGTCCCTGCCCATGGCAGGGGGTGGAAGGAGATGAGTTTTAAGGTTCCTTCCAGCCAAAACCATTCCATGGTTCTATACAGCCAGTAATGCTGTAATAGAGCAGGGGCAAACCACATAAAAAAGCAAAATCCATCAGAGCCAAAAAGCATCAGCACCCATCACAGCATGTCCTGCACTCTTGCCTAATGTACAGGAACCAGATCAGCAATATCTCCCAGGAAAGTAAGAAAACCTCTTCCTCCTGGGCTGGCTTCTCCCACACAGGGAGGAGGGATTGTTAAACTGGTGTGGGATTGCTTTCCCAAACACATGGCCATGGCCAGGGTCTCTGTGGCTTTAAACCTGACAGCCTGTGCTTTGCATGGCACAGTTTGTAGGCTGAACTTCAAAAGTTTTTGACTGGGCATTCCAAAGTTAGTTCCCTAGAAAATTTTAGCATGTGACTCGGCGTTGGCACCTCACAGGGATAAATAAGCTCAGTGCTGGTGCTTTCCATCCCCAACACCGTGAGTGAGAACATCAGGGGTTTCTCTTTCCTGTGAAAAGCCCATAAACCTGCCAGGTAATTAATTTTCTGCGTTTGAGGAGAGCTTAGTCTGGCAAAGAGTTCAAGGCAGGAGCATTAGCAGAGCTCGGCTTCCGCTGAACCCTGGGAGAGATGGATGTACCTTCTCCTGGGGGCCCGTTCAGCTGGGAGGCTGCAGCCAAAGCAAAACAGGCTTCCTAACAGGAATTGCATCCTGAGTCATTACTTTCAGATACTTGAGTGTCAGCCAAGGACATCCAGTGAGCGTGTCCCAGGGTGAGCCCTGCTGATTTTATTGTCCTGTGCACGAGGTTGCTGCCCGGGGGTGTCGAGGGGAGGCTGGGGGTTGTTTTTGACCCTCTCATTGTTGCAGTAGTCATCCTGAGGGAGCGGGGTTACAGCTTTCTCCACGTGCTAGGATCACTGACCTGCAGCTCTGTGTGAGGTGATTTGATGAAAGGAAAACACGTTCTGCCAAGTCTTTTTGTGCTGACTGCTCCTCACTGACAACCTGCTGCCTGTGCCCCAATCAGCTCCTCGTGCAGGTGGGCTGGCTGGTGGCAGCAGGTCACCATGGAGGGGCTGCAGCATGCTGAGAGCAGGAGCTCTGGGTTCATGGGTGTGAGATTTTTATCTTTTCTTCCTGTCAAAGCTGGGATTAATGCACAGGAGATGCAGTTTTTCGTGTTTGGGCTCAGATGTTTATTAATTCTTATCTACAGCACAGTCTCATGAGTTGTGAGCTCTAGCTAACAAGGCAGAAAACGGATCTGTGTCTAACTCTTTCCAAGGTCTTTTAAGTGCTAATCACCCAATAACAGGGTGACACCTATATTATTTATACTTTTAACCCTATATTATTTATACTTTTAACCCAAAAACTGACCTCAAACTGAATTCGAGGCATGCAATGCGAACCTTTTCACCGAATTAGGAAAAAAAAATCCAAAACCATGAAGAAGGAGGTGAAAGAAGAACTTAGTCTACGCCCTAAATCCTCCATATTGCTTTATACATATCACTGTATACTAAAATCTTAAAATCAAAGTTTCCAGGGTTTCAAGACTTGGACAACTGGCTGTGGCTTCTATGCAACCCCAGGTGCTGCTCACGGGCTGGCTGGGCTGAATGGGCCACTTTGGGTCAGCAGGCCAGGCCGTGCCTGCCCAGCACCCTCTCCTGTGTGTCCCCCCCAGGGCCATGCCACCCCCTGACCCCAGCAGTGTGAGCCCCTGGGAGATGTTGCACGGGTTGAGAGCCTCGTGCACAATCCAGGATGGGTCCCTTGTCCAGGCCTGGCCTTTCTCTGCTGCTGCTGCAGTGCAAGCACAAGTCAGGGGTTTGTTATGACCCGACACAACAATGTGCCACATCACCTTGGGGACAAAAGGCTGTCTGCAAGGAGTGGCGTATTTTCCCTCCATGCTGCTTGTCCCCTCTGTGCCTTTCTCTGCCCCATCCTGCTGAGCCAGGAGTGCAGCAAATGCCTCTGCAGCAGCCCTGGTGCATTTTTTTGGGGGCTGGTGGGCCGCTCCCCCTGCGCCGCCCGCTGTGTGTGTGTGTTTTATTGTTTGCCCGGTGAGGTGTGAATGAAGTAATGGGCTTTCTCAGTCACTCCATCCGTCTCGGCTGACAGCTTTGCTTAGACACATTGTGCCGTGCTGTATAAACCCTGTCACCTTGCCATCTCCAAACAGACAGCTTCCTCTGGGAAACTGTAATCAAGCCCTCCTGAGCACTCAGCTAGCACTGTCCACGGCTCGTAAATCACAGCAGCTTTCCTGGAAAATCGTGAGAGGAGACAGAGGGAGCGACACGCACGCACCCGGCCCGAGGGTCCCGCGGCTCCCGGGCAGGCGCCAGGGGCAGCAGGGCTTTCCGGGAAGGAGGGAAGCTTTGCCTGCTGGGGTGAGCGTGTCTGGACCTCAGCAAGGTGAGGAAACGTCTCTGTTGACCCCAGTGCTGCACAAGTGCCATCAGCTGGCACTGTGACGGCGTCTCTGATGTGCCTGAGGTGGGGAGTGCCCCTTTTGGGAGCCAGGGCTGATCCACTGGCCGTGGGGATGCTCGATGGGGTCACTGCAAGAATGTCTCAGCACCAGGAGAACAACTCATGGGGCTTTTCTCCATCCATGAGGGTTTAAACAGGGAGCCAATAGGACAGATGGCAGCTCCTGTTTGCAAGCCATGCCTCTCCCTCAGTTATTTTGGGAAGGATGCTCAGCCAGATTCAGCTGGGAGCTGGTGGGGGGTGACCTGGTCGCTGTGATGAGTTGCCACCACCAATCCTGGAGTTCCACAGGCATGGATGTGTCCTGTGGGACTGGCTGTCCTGATTGCCTGGGGCTACAGAGAGGTTGTTCATGGTTTTGCCAAGAGCTCGCTTGTCCAAGGACACTTCAGCTGGAAAAAAGCATCACGCTCTTCTCTCTCATTTTTAGCTGCTAGTTTGGGAATTTCAGGCACATGGAAACAGAAGCAGGATGGGAATGACTGTTTCAGCATGGCTGGAGAAGGTCTGTCCTCCTACTGAAGGGACCAGACTCCCACTTCCTGACTGACCTCTGTTGCCATCAGTTTTGGACAACAACAAGGCTCTGTGGACCGAAGTCCTCATTTCATGCCCCCTTTTCCCTGCACTCCACCACCAGACTATCAAGTCACCCTTTGCCTGAGCCCAAACTGCTGGCAAAGTCTCTGAGATCCACAAAAGGGACCAGCAAGCTGCCTGTTTTGGAGAAGATGAAGGCAAGTTGCTGGTCCAGCACAGTTGGTGGGGAGGCACAGATCTGGGATGATGGAGCATTAAATACCAGGAAACAGGAAAGCAGGCAGGTCCAAGTGAATCTCTATGAAATGCAAGAAGACTTTCTGTCTCTTTTCAGAGCCTGCAGCAGCAGGCTGAGGTTGAGCTAGAGCACAGTGCATTAGCCTGGGATTAGAAGGCCAATGATCACCCACCAGTGCTGTCATCCCTCAGTGTGACAGACGCTCAGAGATTTTGCTGGCACAGTCCTGGAGGATGGACCAGTGTGACCAGTGTGTGTGTGGGGAGAAGCAGTGAGCCTGGGCCCCGAATTCCCAGCCCAATTCAGGAAACCATCAGCATGATATGCAGCCCTAATTAGGCGAATAAACTTAGTAAAGAACTCAAACATAAATTTGCTCTTGCTGATTTCGGGCTTCGCACATGTTCACCGAGTGGACGGGTTCCCCCAGGACCCCGACTGAGATCTGCACTATCTCTGATTTATAGGGTCCTCTTGGACATGCTAAATATAGTATTAAGTGTAATAAATGCAGATCATGTTCTTAAATATTCTGTGATTTATGCCCGGGCTCCTTCCCCTGAGAGCTGGGCTCATAAATCCTCTGTAGTGGGGAGCACTTTCCTCAGGCGGGTTGGAGAGTTAATAAGCAGGAAGGGACCAGCAAGTATGAAAGGGAGCAGGGGAGAAAAGCCAAGAGAGAGAAAGAGGAGGGAGCTGTGGTGAAGGAGAGAGAGCTCCCATTGCCCTTTATTTCGGTGTATGTGGCACCCTCTGTTGGGCAGCAGGACGCTGGGATGCTCCTGCTGGGAATGGGGCTCTGGATCGCTCCTCCATGCCAGGCAATACAACTCTGAAGGAGTCTGTGGAACAGCCCTGAAGCTCTTGGCACTTTTCTGTGGGTAGGATAATGTAGTTCTGGTTTTCAGGTTTGCTTGGCTAAGCATCCTCCTTTGCTGGCTTGAAATAGTCACATCCTACAGGCATGGGCTGCTCTTTGCCTCCCTTCTCCCTGCAGCACCCAGCATGAAGATTAAACGGGAAACGCTGACACAGAGGCTGGAGGATGTGCTGGGAAAGCCTGGAACCCAGCTGGAGGGAATGGGAAGTGCCTTACTTCCATCCAGCAGTGCACAGCCTGGGAATGGAGGTCTCTGGGGATGCCCAGGGCAGGTCTCCACCCTTCCCCTGGGGACCAGCACATCACCATGTCCTCTGCTAGATGGGGCAGCTCTTAGAGCCTTGCAGTGGTGTTAACCACAGCCTGGAGACTGGGGCTGCTGCTGGGAAGGGCTGAGGAACAACAAGGAAAGGTGCTTTCCCTGCAGGGATGTGGCAGGGGCTTTTCTCAGCTGAGCTGTCTCCTTAGTGTGGCCAGCAGGACCAGGAAATTAATTCTTCCCCTGCTGAGGCTGCACCTTAAGTAATGTATCCAGTTCTGGGCCCTTCACTTTAGGGGGGACATTGAGATGCTCGAGTGCAACAAGGCTGGTGAAGGGCTTGGAAAAACAGCCCTGTGAAGAATGGCTGAGGGAACTGGGGTTGTTTGGCCTGGAGAAAAGGAGGGACAGGGGAGGTGTTACCACTATCTGCAATTACCTTGAAAGGTGGTTGTAGCCAGGTGGGGTTGGGCTCTTCTCCCAGGCAACCGCTGGCAGAATGAGAGGACACAGGCTTAAGCTGCGCCAGGGGAAGTTTGGGTTACATGTCAGAAAAAAATACTTCACTGAAAGAGTGATCGGGCAATGGAACTGTCTGTTGGAGTCCAGGGCATCCCTTTGGATGACCTGGAGTCTGAGGAAGGGAGTTTGAACCCTGGACAGGGGGTGTGGAGCCAGTCCAGGGGNCACTGTCCCTGGGTGTGTTTAAGAAAAGACTGGATGTGGCACTCGGTGCCATGGTTTAGTTGATGAGGAGGTGTTAGGTCATAGGTTGGACTTGATGATCTCAAAGGTATTTTCCAACCTACTTCATTCTGTGATTCTGTGACTCTTCAAACTTGTGCCTGCTGATGCAGTCTTTCTTCACTGTTCTCTCTCCCCTTCCAACCCCAGCCACCTCTTTTGTTCCATCCTAGGCGTGATTCCCTCTCTTTTGTTCCTCATGCTCTTCTGACAAGGTCCAGCCTCCTGCACACCAGCCCATCACAGACCTTCACCCTTCTCCCTACCAACCACTGACCTTCTCTTCCCATCCCTTCCCCAGTGCCCATTCTTCATCCCCATCACTGAGCACACCAGTCCATCACCCTGGCCTCTTCTTCCCATGGAACCACCTTCTCCAAGGCTGTTGCTGCAGCTCAAGCACTGTCCTGGCAGTGTGGGGACCAGCAGCTAAAATTGTGTCTCCCACACATGTTCCCCAGTCCCCCCTTGCAGTTATTTCTCACTCCACCCCATGGGGAAGCAGCCCAGGGTGAGGTGTGATGGGACAGCAATGGTGCAGGGTGGGAAGGCTGGCAAGTTCACAATAGGAACCTCTGGGCCAAATGGCAAGGGGACCTGTTTGAAAGAGCCTTGCAAAAGGAGGAGCAAGGGGGGTAAAAAAATGGAAGAAGTGGAAAAAATCAAGCTGTGCATTGACATCAGTGTGCCCTGTGGAGAAAGGTTGGTTTGTGATGGCAGATCATGCTTCCCCAGGAGGACAAGAGGGTGATTTATCTGCAGGAACAAGGGATGAGTGAGGCAGGCAGAGATGTGAAACACAGATTTGGTCAGAGAAAATGGCCCAGCCAGCCCTGGCCACAAAGAGAGAGGAGTCTGCAGTCCATTCTTGGGGAGGATGATTGTCCCAGTTTGTCTCCTGGGTGCAGGACAATCCCAGGGTGCAGCTTTGTCCCTGCTCACCCAAAGCTGAGGCAGGAGGGCTCCAGTGGGGCATGAGGCTGGTGCTGTAATGACCCTGCTCTGCACTGACGATTTCCAGTAAAAATCCATCATGATTAACACACTGAATTTGTCACAGCCTAGACTCTCATGACAAAAAACATGACTTTTTTGGGTTTTCTCACAACAAGTCATGTTTGTAATCTAATAAGCACTGCTCCCCCACAGTCCTTTACAAACTCAGCTCTGTTTAGTTCCTGGGTCGTCACAGATGGGAAAATGACCAGAGCTGTGAAACACTTTCATTTGTCAAGTTTTATTAAATGCCTTGGAATATTTTTATTTTTATGGCCAAACAAGGGTTTCTCAGTCGGGTTTGGGACCCTGCATGGGCCCTGCTCCATCTCCAGAGCCTTTGTGTGGTTTTTGTGACTCTTTTCCCCTCTATTCCCCCCACAAACAGGCAGCCTCAATGAGGATCTGAGATTTCTCAACAGGCTTGTGCCAAGCAGGGGAAGCCTAGAAGAGCAGTTGAATTCATTTTTTGAGGTATTTCAGTGCAAAAATGTGGACTAAAAATGGCAGCAAAGAGGCAGTGAGGCACAAAAGCTGTTAAACTATTTTTCTTTTACTGCAGAGAAAAACATCCCACAAAATTTTGTCCCTGTAAGAAGCTCCCACGGGTGAGGATGGGACATGCAGGTCACATCACTGGCATGACTCTTCTGCCTTCCATCCCCAGCTCCCCTGCCCTGTGCCATGTGATTTCATGCCATGCCACACCATCCTGCCCTGTCTTATCCCATCACCTGTTTCTCAGTGCTGGCCTCCTCATTCCCTGCTTGAAATTACTTTCTAAGGTCTTGCAGGGAGAATGCATTCCACCCAGTCAAAAAGCTTTTTGATCTAAATTTTTTAGAATGACAATAGAGAAAGGGGGTTATAAAAAAGGGAGAGAGAAACTTTTTTATGTGAGCAGACAGGGACAGGACAAGGGCGAAAAGTTTTAAACTAATAGAGATTTAGATTAGATGTGAATGAAGAGTCAATGAAGAAATTCTTCCCTGTGCCCTGGCACAGGCTGCTCAGAACAGCTGTGGCTGCCCCTGGATCCCTGGGAAGTGTCCAAGGCTGGGCTGGACAGGGCTTGGAGCATCCTGGGCTAGTGGAACATGTCCCTGCCATGGCAGAGGGTGGGAATGGGATGAACTTTAAGGTCCCTTCAACACAAACTACTCTGTGAGTCTCTAAAGAATGTGAAATCCTGGCAGCTGATGTGGACTGTACAGTAACAAGCTGGTCTCAGTACATTATCTGTGAGGCCAGATGGTATTTATGACCCACGTCACAGAAAGCCTGTGTAAAGTTTGGCTATTTATCAAAGAAATTTCAGGGATTTGGCAAAGAATGATAAGGATACAGGTTTGGAAAGTCCTCCTGCCCTGGGGCTTCCTCATGAGAGCTGGGGAATCTCCACTGTAGGAAACTGCTGCAGGAGAGTTTGCCTGGGAGATAAAAATGTCTTGATTGTTTTGACCAGACTTTAATTATCAGGCAGGAAGATGTGGCTTCTCCAGGGGCAGACAATCCACTCCTGTTAGGCCCAGCGAGGTACAGCCAGACCCCCAGATGACCTGGATGTCTTGGAGGACTCTGCAGGACCTCAGTGTTTCTGTGTCCCAGGCAGTGACTCTCTGGGCAGAATTTAATGCTCATATTTTTCTCTCTCAGGGAAATTTTCTTCAAGGCTGGAGTGGTAACTAGTCCAGGCAGACTGTGGGGATGAAGGTGTGAGCTGCACTGGAGCTCAGACAAGGGCACAGGGCAGTCCTGAAGAGGTGCCCCTGAACATGTGGTACCAAACACAGAGCCCAGCTCAGTCCCTAAGCCTTGGGGCAGTGCTTTGCCCCACACATTTTGTCATGCTGAGTTCTACAGTACCTTGAAAACTGAGGACTCTGTATGATTAACTCTAAAATCAATAGCCAGTAACCCTGGCCCAATAATCCAGGGTCTGCACCGTGATGTCTCTGGAGTCTTCAGGGCCAGGATTGTGCTTTGGATGAAACAAGGCTGTGCATAGCACTGATGAAAATGAGCTGGCTGCTGGAACTCTGCTCATTGGATGCTGAACATGGGCTGTGGGTTATGTGATGGGATTATTTATCCAGAAACAACATTTTCTTCTGTGCAAGCCTCGAAGCAATCATCACTGCGCAGTGTGCACTCCCCTGCTCACCAAGGAGCAACACATCCTCCAGCCTAACTTGTGAATAGGGATGAAATATTTGAATTTCATGGAAGTCTCTGTAGGGAGACATTGTGTGGACCAGATTCAGTATGATATTGGGGTTTGCTCAGGAGAAACCAGTAAGGTAAGTCCAGCTAATCTCCCAGTGCAATGCAGTTTTTCATCTTACAGAGGTCACTCTCCAATCACAGGCACATGGAAAGGATCCTGGCACACCTAGGGAATGAACTGCCTTCAGGAACAGTTGCAGGGACATGGATGGGGACAGAAATGATTAGGTCCTATTTTAGGGGTTTTGTCCAGAGTCTTTGCTAGTTTCCCAGGTTGAGGCTGATGCTGGTAACATGACCCTGCTGTGGAGTTCAGGGAGTCACAGACCTGGGACACCAAATCCCCCTGGAGCCATGTCCAGTCCCCTTCCTGCTGCCTGCAGCAGTGATGGATCTCCAAGAGGTCAGTGAATTGTACTGAGTCCAGGCACCTTCTGTTTACTTCTCTGCCTTAGACACTGCATTTTCCTGAGCTGACAATCTGCCCCAACAACCTCCTTCTATTTCTGTAGAGGCTTGCTGCGTGTTTTCATTTTGCAAATTAATATTTCTTCCTTTTCTAAGTACTTGTAAGTACTCCCAGTATTTGAAGCTTCCCCTGTACCATTTGGTGTTGGCAGTGTGTCAGGTTCTCTTCACTTTACCTTATCAGGATAGTAACTTCTCTATGATATGATATGATATGATATGATATGATATGATATGATATGATATGATATGTCCATACATATATATCAGTATTTTCAACTTGCCTGTTTCCCTTCTCACCAATTTAATTTGCTTCTAACCTTACAGGTGCTTTCAGGGCTGTTGCTCAAACAACTTGGGCTCTTCTGTTGCCTTTTCTGGTAAGACAGAGCAATACATATCCAGGTTTCCCTAAGAGAAGCCTGAGGATATTGGATGTGCTTCTCTACCATGGTAGCAGTGATGATTTTTCGTGATCTGCTCCATTGTTTCCCTTCACTTGGAAAGTGATGCTGAAACATACAGTCACACCAAGCATTGTCCTGACTTACTCCTGAGAGATGTTCAGGTTCTCAGGAGCCTGACACTGATTTGGTGCATCCAGAACCATCCATGCCCTGCTGCCACAGCACACACCCTCACACACCCTGTTGCCATGCAGGTTCTTGGGTTTTTAACTTTTTTATTTTATAAACTCCCATGTCACATTTCGTAGTAGCACTGGAAAACACAGATATTTCTGTAGGGTGAGAACTTTGCCATCTGGTTTGGGAAGGCAGGTGTATCTTCTTGGGAAGGATGCTGAACACATCCTTAGACTAAAGGGGCTGCATGCAAGAGAAAGCAGAAACATCCTGGGCTGGCACAGCAATGCCTGGGGGAAAGGTTCTGCTGTAAATCCAGGATCTCAGCAGGTTGGTGGAAGCAGACACAGGGTCTCCAGACCAGGCTCCCACCAGCAGCAGGACTGTCTCCAGTACTGGCTTGGCATGGCCATGGCTTTTCCTAGATAAGCCCTGAAAAATCCCATCCTGCTCCTCCCTGGGGACCTGCCCCAGAGTTTCTCAATGCCCTGCCTGGGTCCAGGATGGAGCCACTGCCCTGATACCATCAGTCTGTCTCTGTGCTCCTGGCCCAGGAGTGGCTGCTGCATGTCCTGGCAGGGCAAGGTGGCTGTGCCAACTATGATATGATATGATAGGGCAGGGCACAGCTCAGGGGAGACCCCAGAGCCAAGACAACCAGCACCAGGGCACCAGCCCTCGTATATCCCTGTGGCAGGCTCACCACAGCTGCCACTTGTGTGAGCAGAAGTGATTTATGTTGACTTTTCATTCTGTTGTTTAGTAAATCAGGAACTTGGAAATCGGCGTGGTTTCTTGTGCGAGCCTCACTAATGGCCGAGGTTATCACAACAGCTATAAATCCCCTTCGATTCTGGATGGGAAATTTCATTATTTCTCTTCTCTCCTCCCTTCCCTGGGCCATGAGACCTGGCAGAGCCATGGGAGAGAGGAGTTGATTCAATCCAGCTCTGGCTAAATGTGATCAACCATGAATCATCAGCTGCTGGAGACCCTCTCCTTCACTGAGCCTTGACTCCCAGGGAAGCTGTACTGGCTGGTCTGTGAGCAGGAACAGCTTCCAAGGGCAGGGCAGAGAGTGAGGTAAGACACCTCCTGCCCTGACAGGTGGTAGGAATTATGCTCATCTACTTGTTTTGTCCCCTGCTGCTTCTCTCTGGGGACACACCAAGACAGAGTGTGGGCAATGATGCCGGGTTACCCCCATGAACAGATCCCTTAGGACTGGAAAAGGCTGGAAAAGGCCTTCAGCCAGTCCAGACATGAGTAAAAACACTCATCAAAAAAAGCAGACCCAAAGGGAATTCCTCTTTTCTCTCCTACTGCCTTCCCATCTTTCTCTGCCCTTGGGAGGGAAATGTTTCCTCTACACCCTGCCCCACAGGTCCCACTCCCCTGCTGCCTGCACCCCTCCTCCTGCACCCCCTGAGCCCTGCTGTTGTCTCAAAGAGATCTTCCAGGGCCTTGCAGCCGACATGTAAGGACATGTGACATCTTCCCCCTTGTCAGCAGCCCAAAGAAGTCAGATGGTTTGCAACCTTCCCTTGCACTTGGAGCCCTGGACAGGCTGGGGGTGTCTGTGTGAGGCCACATGAGCTGGTACCAATTGCTGCTAAGATAAAAACAGCTGCACTGCAGCACATCAGTGAGTCCCACAGCATCTTGTGTGAGTTACTCCCTGACACCTCATTTTTGGGTAACAGAGGAGGGTGAGGTGGGGGATACTGAGCTGTGTGGGTATCCCCATCCCAACATCTCCTCCTGTCCTGCTCTCCCCACTGACCACGCTCCCTCCTGGTGTCCCTGGTGCACTCCACTGCTGCTCCTCCCAGCCTTTCTGCCCCTCTGCTCCCTCCTATCCCATGGGGTAGGGCAGGACAGGACTGCAGGAGAGAGCTGGGGAGGTGGGCACCCTGCTGGCTCTGTGATGGCTGTATAATGTATTCCAGATTCCACCCATTCCCATCCCTGCTGCGTCCTATCATTTCCCTGGTTATTTTTGATTGCTGCTGAGCACAGATCTTCCTGTGCATATTTCTGTCAGTAGTTCAGTCATTTCATTCTTATGCTCCTACACAAGTCTTGGATGCCTCATCAGCGCTCAGTGACTTATTGCTCTTCAGCATGTCAATTTATTCCAGCATCATCTTCTTCTGATACCCCCATTGCTCATTTTAAAACCTGAAATGAGCTGATCCAGAGTAGCTTTTTACCCCCACCCTCTGTGGGCCTGAACAATCCAGAGAAACCTCTCAGCTTCCCATTCCTGCTTTTTGCCATCACCCTCTGTTTCCCTCCCAGGATTCCACCTACTCACAAACATCAGATTTTATGTATTCTTTCGTCTTTTCATTGCTTATTTTTGTACCTTTTTATTTTATAACATTTTTTGCCATTTGCTCTGATGAAATCCCATCCTAATTCTCTTGTTAGGTAATTCCTGGCACGCTTTATATTGTCTCTATTGCCTGTACTAAGGCTGGATTTCCTGAAGTGTTCAGCTCAAATACGCAATGAAACCCTGTCATTTTAGCAAATGTTGTTGATTTTCTTTCCCACATGGGCCTTTCTGCTTTTTCTCTTAAGTTGTGCAGCCTTCAGAGCCTCATTGATGGGCACATCCACAGCTTCCATATCAAAGCTATGGCCTGAAATGAATTTGCCTTTAGGGCCCTTTAAATGAACTCTCCTCATTTATTTATTTTGAAGTAAGTTCCCACTTTCTAACACTGAGCAGCCTCCAGCAGTTTTGGAGACAGCATTTTCCCCAGTGACTGGCTAATAATGTGGTGATCACTGGAAGTTAATGGCTCATCACTGGCAGCTTCTTGAGGTAAAACCTCAATGCGACTTTGGGGCAGAAATGACAAAATATCTGTTCAAAAAACCCAAATAAACAACCCAGGCAGTAGCCATAACTGTGTGTGTTGCTGTCTGGTTCATATCAGTCATCTCTGCCTGAACTAGAACCCAAATCCTTCGTGCAGCAGTTGCAGTTATTGTGGGGGAAATGTCAATTTTAATAACAGACTTTACAGTCAGTTTTGAGGTACACAGAAGCTTAATTTAGAAATCAAAGCTGTTTTGTCAGATGGGTTATGGATTCCTTGCCTCCAAAATAGACACGAAAATGAGGCTTGAAGCAGCAGACATTCCCCCAAACACTGCAGATTCCCCAAATTTTCAAACCAGGGTAAACTTGACAGCACAGCTACACTCCTGGGCTGAAATGTGTGTCTTAAAAAGCATCCCTTGCAAAAGCATCCCGTGTGTGCTGTGGTGAGGGACTCTTCCCTAAGGCATGTCTGTCCGGGCTGTCCCCTCGGGCTGCCTGGATGCTGCGGGCACCTCTGACACATCCCCAGCTCGGGTGTAGCCTGGACTGGCACGTCGGGAGCGCCGCATCCTGCCCGAGATGTCCCCGCCGGGATGTGCCTCCCGAAACAGCGAGGCAACCTCTCCCCCCTGGAGAATTCTGCACACCCGCTCGTTTATAAATAACTTCAACTCCGTCCCTGTGTCCCCAGCGAGGGGACAGCGCTCCCGCTGCCCTCAGCCCACAAACACCCCCCGGTCAGGGCGGGCGGGCTGCGGGCTCCATCGCGGACCCGGCAAGCCCGGCGAGGGCAGCTCGCTGCCAGCTCCAGCCCGGAGCCAGCATTCCTCAGCCGGCGAGGCTCTCGCCCGATGAAAAGCCCCGATTCAGCTCCTGCACGGCGAGTACCTGACCCCTCCCCCCGCACAAAGAGCGCTTTCTGCCCCCCGCCCCGGCCGCGGCTGGGGAAGCGGTGGCAAAGCAGCTGCCTCTCGCCCGGAGGGGTCACCGAGCCACATCCTGCACACACCCCGAACAAAACCCACTTGTCTTGGGGGGGGCGGAGGAGAACATAGCTCCGGGCAGGTGGCTGCCAGCCGGGCTCGTGGCTTAAGGTCTGCCAGACTTGGGGATGGGATGGTTGTCTCAAGTCTGCGAGCCTTGCTCAGGTCAGTGCGATGGTGAGGCTTGAACTGGGAAGGTTTTAGGACCGGCTCTGCATCTGGGCTCCTGTCTCTGAGATGCTGACCTGGCCAACTCCCTGCGGTGACTGGTGTTCCCCTACCTCTGTGTTACTCCACAGCTGAGGGTGAGTGGGTGGTCACACCCTGAGCTGGGATGGAGCCGGTGGTCACACCAAGAGTGACTTCTGGGCCAGACAGGTTGGGCTGAGAGGTGAGTGGTAATCCCAGCACTGAAACTGGGTTTGTGAGGGATGGAGGAACACTCATTTTGGGAGGTATCCACTGAGGAAGCACTGGAGAGGCTGTTAGTCTTTATACTATCTTCGCTCCTTCCTTCCCCAGGAGAGACCAAGTTTGGAAGCAGTCTGCAGAAGTTCCCTCACCCAGCAGTGCCTGAATGCAGGCTACAGTGCATGCCACAGACCCCACAGGATGCAAATCACTCAGCTCAGAGACCCTACAACATTTCTGCTCTTCAGCCAGGGACTGTCAAATGCGATACATCCACCCAGGAGGAGAGGATTTCCATGGAGAGGACAGGACTTTTCACATCAGGGCTTCCATGCCTCAGCTGAGAGCCAAAGCATCCAGACTGCAGCCAGGGCCTCCCTGCCCAGTCCCTGCCTGTGCCTTGGAGACTCTGCCTTGCTCATCAGTGGTCCCTGGTCCAGTGCTCCCAGTGTGGGATATTGGGAAGCTGCCCTGGTCCCCTCCCCAGCTTCCCTGTCCACCACAGGGGTATTCTAACCTCACAAATCCATCTCTTGATCCAGACACCCAAACCCAGACTGCAGTGCAGAGCATTGCAGCAAACCCCCTCCTTGACTCTGATCCTGTGAAACCCAGTGTGCACGTTGGCTTCAGCCAACTTCACAGTATGGTGGAATCATTCAGGCTGGAAAAGCCCTGCAAGATCACCAATTCCAACCATTAACCCAGCACTGTTATTAATCCTCTGTTTCCAGCAATGGTGTGAAGATAGCAATGGCCAGCAAGAGGGGACATGCCACTGGAGTTGTGCCAGCTGGACTGGAGAGGGGTACTGGTTGAAAACCCAGTGACTCCTCTCCTCTCCATGGCTGCTTCGCCTTGACCAGCAGTCAAAGGAATATGGAAAAAGACTTCCCTGGGTGAGGAAGAAAAGACTGTTTCTAAGAGGGCAAAGGCCATGCCAGCTCCTTCAAAAGACCTGAGCATCTATGGAGAGGTGTTTAGCAGAGCACTGCCAGGTCCACTGCTAAACCATGTCCCCAGATGCCACATCCACATATTTTTTGAGCACTTCAAGGGGTAGTAACTCTACCCCTGCTCTGGGCAGCCTCTTCCAATTCCTGACAAACCTTTCTGTGAGGTTCAGGCTCTTCAGTCATCCTGCTGCAAAAGCACAAGGACAAGTCATCCTCCCCCTGTCTGGTGTCCCACAGGCCCATGGTGGTGCTCCAAGAGGCTCAGCCCATTACAGGAGACCAAGCTGATGCTGGAAGCATTTGCATTCCTTCTGAATGCAAGCCAGATGTGACGTGAAACATCACATGTCAGGCGGATTGGCCCGAAAACAAAACCAAGATTGCTCTCAGCAAGATGTGCAAACCCTTCTCTGTCTCCCTTAATCATCATTCTGCCTTTTATTGCTCTCATAAACTCGCTTGTAGAGAAAACACGTGGTTTAAAAAAAACCCCAGATCCATTCTAGGTTGAGGGGAAGTGAGAAATCCCTGTGAGTGTCTGATGAAGGGATAAAGGGCTGAAGTCTCCAGTAGGTACCATGGGAGATCTTTCCCAGAGGTGTGCAGATGTTGCCCAGGTGTGTCTGCAGGTACCCTGGCACAGTTCACACAGCTCATGGCCACACAGATCCCCAGCAGCAGCGTGCAGAGAGTTGAGAGGGCGCAGCCCTTTCCAAATGGAAAGGAACAGCCTTGATCCATCTGGACACAACAGCTGGGAAGAGCAAAATAAATTGAGCTCCAAAGACTTCCCTGCTCATCTGCTGAATGTGCTGAGAGTCCCAGGCTCCAAGCTCTAAGCAGGGGTTGCATCAGGGGCTTCACAGGGGCTGTAGGAACTTCTGCTGCCCAGGGAAAGCTGGTGAGTAGTGCAGGAATGGCTGGGAATGGACAGCACTGCAGCAGCCACAGCCTAGGGCAGGTCCCTCCACACCAATGCGGCCCAGGTGCTCTGGAGATCTCATCCAGGCATTCCCTGGATGCATTTAGGATGACTGGAGGATATACTTGGCTATGCTGAAGACTTAAGAAATTCTTCCCTGTGATGGTGATGAAACCCTGGCACAGGTTGTCCAGAGAGGTTGTGGATTCCCCATCCCTGGCAGTGCCCAAGGCCAGGCTGGACGGGGCTTGGAGCCACCTGGGACAGTGGAAGGTGTCCCTGCCCATGGCAGGGAGTGGGACAGGATGGGCTTTAAGGCTCCTTCTAACCCAAACCTTTCTGATTCTGAGATTCTCTGAATTCACTGATTCTCTCAGAGGAATGTGCTTGGAGGTGGCAGCAGACATCTCTCCACCTCCTTCTTCCAGCATCTCCCCCTCAACCCTTTCTCTCTCCTGTCTGGAGCTCCCCCATAAGCAGCCTTGGCAGAGATGCTATAAACAGGATATGGGCTCTCTGGAAATCTGCAAGCAGGAGTGGCTGAAGGTATTTAATAGTATCTCTGCAGTAAACAGAGATAAAGGGGGATCAGCTGTATGGAGCAGAGAGTAAGTATCAGATGGAACTGCTCTGCCATGGTGACTATTTACTGAAACAGGAAACAAGTATTTTTTTGGGTTTTGCCAAAGAAAGATTTCTTTAAAAATGCGTTAATATTAGGAGTAAAAATGCATCTTTTAGACATGTTAAGTGGCCACATTCACTGGAGTTTTATTTACTATATAAAGTTAACATTGGTCTGTTTATCCTACAGACGAGATTTCCAGAAAATTACAAGAAGGGTCATGTAACAGTCAGCTCCTGCTTGCCTGAGCTTATTTGCCAGAGCCAAATCCCTGGAGCCTGAGGAGCTGGAGCAGACATTCAGAAGGACTCTGAGAACGGGAGAGAAGAAATAACTGAGCTTTAAGTTTTTTTGAGTTCATTCAGCGGGAAGGTGGGGGCTGGGCTCACCCCTGTGCTGGTGTGGGGGGCAAAAGACAAAAGGGGCTACACTGGTTTCCCCCGAGCTGTGTGGGCTGTTGGAGGGAGGCTGAGGAAAATCCATCCATGGTGCAAGCAAGCTGCTTTCCTGCTAACCCCAAAGAGCCATTTTAAAGCCTGGATCAGGAGATTTGATCCCTTAGCCAACACTTCTTATGTAATTTTACTATGATCGCTCTGCTTGACAAATTGGGGTGCTCCAGAGAAACATTCAGCCCCTGCCCTTCATCCAGTAAGGACATCCTGGGACTTGTTCTGAGGGAACATGGTCATTTAAATTTCTCTCACAGCCATGCTGTCCCTTTTTTGAGGGGTGAGGCTGCCTTCGACCTTGCCCTGTCCCCCTGTGATCTGGCAGTCCCCTGCCCTAGATGGGCTTGACGAGGTTGTCCCATCTCCTCCTCCTCCTGCCAATTTTGGGACTTGGTTCTTCCTGCAGCCTCCCACATTGCTCTGAGGGAAGCTTATTGTCAAA
This sequence comes from Illadopsis cleaveri, assembly GCA_013399915.1. Taxonomy (NCBI): domain Eukaryota; kingdom Metazoa; phylum Chordata; class Aves; order Passeriformes; family Timaliidae; genus Illadopsis; species Illadopsis cleaveri. The sequence goes on along the minus strand of VXBB01002830.1, from coordinate 40,759 downwards.
ACAGTTGTGAAAGCCCTGGAAAATCATTCTGTGTTGTAAAATACATCAAAAAATGGGTTCATTATTAATGGCCCTGCTGTCAGCACCAAGAAATCCCAATTGAGCAGTGAGGCAAGGATTTTCTTCAATGAAGCAGTGCTGGTGCAATCCAGTAGCATTGCTATCTGGAAGAGAAGCTTGAGCCAAATTATCAGCCCTAATATAGAAAAATCAAGGCAAATATCAAAGGCCTAAATTACCCAGGAGGTTGAATTAGGTAAGTTACTATTTTTCTCATGATTTGCACAGTCTTATTAGCTGATCAGCATGATCTTGTGAGGGTCCTCACAGAGTCTGGCTGCAATCTGGAGGTTCAGCTATGGGATGGCAGCCCTGGGCTCCAGTCCTGGTAAGTGTTTAACACCTGGGGACACCTTGGTCACTGGCTGGCATGGACATTCCTCAATGTTTGGCACCCAAAGGTGCAATGTGACCTGCTGCCTGCTCACGGCATGAAGAGGCACCCTGGGCTAAACTCACGGGGTCTTGGCAGCACCTCCACAGCACAGGTGTAAAACCTGGCATCTCCAGGGTGGGTGGGGATGGCCACAGCATGGAGGGGAGGGATGGCCAAAGCCAACACCTACCTGTCCAGATATGGGCCAGCTTTGCACCTGCCACCATGTGTGGTACTGTGTGGTTTCAGGCTTCACCATGGGCTCGTGTGGAGGGTGGCAGTTAATTTCTCCCTGCTGTATCTCACTGTCTACCCACACTGATAAGGTGTAGGAGCTGATAGACATTAGAATATCAGAAATACACTTTCAGCTCCAAAACTGAAGGGTGGAGGCAGCCAAGAGCCACTCCACGAGGATGCACAGCAGAAGGCCTTGGCAGCGTTAGCCGTAGCTGCTGCCAGAGGCATTGGCTGTTGCAAGAGGGAAAATTTGAACCAGATATAATGAACCAACTGGAGATACCTGGGCACAGTAAGACTGGGGACTGCTGTTTCCTGAACACTATGAGCATCCCAGCATCAGCCTGAAAGGGATTGTCCCTCTCAGATGAACCTTTCCAGGACCAGTCCTCCTCAGGGGTCCGCCTTCTTGCCTTCATTGTCTGGTGACTAATGAGAGATGTCCCCAAGACCTCACTTTGTCAGAGAGGTATGGACAGCTTTCCATGACCTTCATGGATCTGTTCCTCATGCTCAGTGAGCAGGAGAGCTGAGCTGTGTCCTATCCCAGAGAGTCACTGTCAGTGGAGAAGCCATGAACGAATTCTCCAGCATGCCGCATTTCCTTTCCACCTTGTAACGGAGGGATAGCCTGCACTGTAAAGTAAGGGGAGAAAAAAAAATCTACTCACTTACATCCCAAAACATCAGGTTAAGTGGGGTCTGTACCTTCTTTGAGGGATCAGCCCAAAATGCCATCAAGAAGGATGGGGTTTTGCCCTCTTCAGGATAGCAAGCTGAGACTTGCCCCTACCACACGCAAATGTTTCCACAGATCTCCTCACGTGTTTTCCCATATTCCTACACATTTTCTCATATCTGTGAGAGGGAAAGGTGAAGGAAAAGGTTATTTTATTTCAAACAAAACTGTTTTCAGACACTCAGTGTCTCACACCCACCTGAGCCAATGTCCAGCATTCAGGCTAGAGAGGAGAAGGGACGTCAGCTGGTGAGACCTTACATCTCCTGGGCTCTCAGCTACTGCCCATCTTGGCTTTGGATACATTTAGGAACTGAACTGTGTTTTCATGTAGATCCCATGGGCACTTTTGCCTCATTTTTTTAAAGAGCCCTTTAGACTCCTTTTCCCTGGGCATAGTCTGTCCTTAATTTTATGATGTTTTTTGTTTTGGGCTGCTCTTTATTTTCCCAGTATGTGGGTCTGGAAAAGCTACTCACAGACGTGCTGCAATGTGAATAGCCTTGGTGCCATCAATGCCTGATATTCTTCTATCCCATTTGAACACTTTTTCCTGGGCTTTGACCCCTCATTTAGACTTTATGTTTCTACTACACCTCTCCATAGATGCTCAGGTCTTTTGAAGGAGCTGGCATGGCCTTTGCCCTCTTAGGAAGAGTTTTTCTTCCTCACCCAGGGAAGTCTTGATCCATGTTTCTTTGACTGCTGGTCAAGGTGAAGCAGCCATGGAGAAGAGAGGAGCCATTGGGCTTTCCACCACTGCCCCTCTCCTGTCCAGCTGGCACAACTCCAGTGGCATGTCCCCTCTTGCTGGCCATTGCTATCTTCACACCATGGCTGGAAACAGAGGATTAATAAACTGCAGCTCAGAAATGTCGATGAACGTGTGGGTTGGCTGGGTTGGACAGAAGATAATTTGTGGTGAAATCCACAAAACGTCTGGGATTTGTAAATGTTTCATGATGATTTGGCTCTTCTCCAAACACTCCCATCTACTGACAAACATGAGCCATGAATCACTGCACACAGGAAAAACTTCCAAGCCCTTGACTTACTCCTCACCCAGTTCTGCTACACTGACAGCTGAGAGCATTCACTGTCCAGTGGGGAACAGGGATTCAGGGTCAAGGTGAAGGAGATATTTGGCAGCCCCATAGATGTTCTGTATTGGCCTTGGGCAGAGGAAGTGGGAACATGGCACACTGGCTTTTCTGGGTGGTAGCCCACAGGACTGAGCTGGGACTGTCCCAGCTGATGCCAAGATGTCAAGGGCAGGCTCCCTGACACAGCCTAGAGAGAGATCATCTCCTTTTCCAGAGAATGAATTCACTTTCCACTGCCGAAGGTGGGGCCCAGGAGGTTTTCTGCCTGATATCAGCTGGAGTCAGTGATGTCCTTCTGCAGTCTGGGCTGTTTGTGGTACTGCAGAGCTCCTTGCAGCATTTCCCATTAGTTCTGAGTTTTGGACTCTGGAGTAAGGCTTGAGCAAGCTGGCTTTGCATGAAAAGCCCTCAAGAGCTGTTACCCCAGGGCATCTTTGCCATTTGTCACCCTGCCACCAGCAGGACCCAGGGCAGGGAGGTGACTCACCCCAGCCAGGCAGTCCAGCTGCAGGGGACTGATCACCTCAGCCCAAGTCATCAAATTCTGAACTGTTGATTCATAAACACAGTGGCTGGCAGCAGAACACTGGCTACCAGTGCTTGGCTTGTGGCTCAGGGACAGACTTACAAAAATAGCTGGTGATGTTGTGGCAGGATGTCTGAGCTCTCTGTGAGCCCATGCCTTCCCTTTCCTGCCTCCATCCACCAGTGAGGCCAGAAGAAGACAAAGAGGTGATTTCCCAGGACCTTGTGGTCTCTGCTGTCTCCTAGTCTCTCCAGGTGGAAAGCATTAAGGGGAATTAAGCCTCTGATGGGGGCTGTTAGAGCAGCCACACTTGCCCTGGAGCCCTGGAGCACCTGAAAGGCAGCACATTCCTGTGGGGTGGACATCCTCGGTGGCTTTTGTGGCGTGTTGTGCAGCCATCCAGGCAGGACCACAGGCAACAGTTTGTGCACAATATTGCTCCTGGCATGACAACTGCAGGGGCTCTCTTCTGTCCCCTCCCTGCCCCCCTCTTCTTCCCTGCTTCTGCTTCACTGAGCTCCAGTACCATAATCTGTTGCCCTCAGCTTTCTTCATTTTGAGTGTTTGGAATCTTACAAGTAGATTCTCACACAGCCTCAACATAAACAATGCATATTTTTAGATTGTTTTTCATATTTCTCCTCTGAGAGGAGAATTGATTGATGGTGGTGTTCACCATCCAGGTTGAAGAGGTGGTGACCTAAATGACCAATCTCTTGCCTTTGTACAAACTGTATATAAGATAGAGTCGGATGAAGAAGAATAGAGAATGTAGAAGAAGAATTTAGAATAAAGTATCGTTAGCTTTCCCTTCACCCGCTGCTGCCTGCCTCGTTCCTTCTGTGGGTCCGATCCTCCTACATATGGACCCGAGTGTGGCATCCTGCTACAATAATCCTCTATGAAGATACAGCAAGGTTGTACCAAGGAACGACTCCTCTGGCTTGAGGAATGCAGGCATTTATGTCAATACAGCCTCTAGTCATGGCATGGAGCACCACAGCTCTTCTTCAGGTGGATGTGAGGTGTGAGATGAGAGATGTATCTTAGCTGCAAACATGATGGAGGCCAAGGATCTGAGTCTACAGCAATTCCTGGACAGACATTTCATGTTCCTTCCGAAGTCACCTTCACTTTTGCCATCAGACACAGGTTTCCCCGTGGGTGTGCTGTGCTCTGCTTTGGTGAAGCCCCTCGAATCTTAGGGCTGGTTTGAAGATGGTCAGATGCCAGTGTGGTGTTTCTGTCTGATCCAAAAAATTACCTCAAAAGGACAAAACGTGTCACTATTTTGTTGCCATGGATCCCCAGAGACTTGAGTCCATTCTCACTACCAGAATTTCTCCTGTGTATTTCCAGCATCTCTTTTCCTTGGCTTACAGGAGAGTTTCTCTCTCTTTCTCTCTCTCTCTCCCCCTTTTCTTGTGATGTGTCCCCCAAAATGGATCAATGAGCCCATCAAACTCTGTCTGGCATAAGGGGATAGTTGGTCTGCAAGCAAGATTTCCAAGCACATGGATCACCTAGCTGCTCCTGGTGTCTCCTCAGAAGCAGCAGCTGCTGTGCCATCTCCTGGATGGAAGGGGAGGGCTGAGATGATGTGGGGCTGAAGGAAAGGAAACTTCTACAATGAACTCCAGACAAACCCATCCTCTCCATGCAGCCTTCAGGTCTGGGTTTGGAGCTTTGTAACCTTGTATAGATACTTAAAAGATGGACCAAGCACCTTTGAATAGCAAGTAGAGGACAGAACCAGTTCCCCCAGCTCCAGCAAACCAGTCCAAGGTTGGGATTAGAAAAGGGTAACTCACAATTTCTACTGAAAAACACTGCCACTTGTGGGAAAGGTTTGGGAAATTTTTTTTGCTGCTTCCTGCCTCTTTGTTAGTGATATAAAGTGAGACTGCACCGGTCTCCCTCTCCTGCAGATGTGCCAGGGGCGAAAAGGAGAACAGAGCAATGTTTTGGTGGTCAGACATGTGGCTCGAAAGCCTTGCCAACATCTTGAGAAGAGAGGTTGTGGGCTCCTCATTCCTGGAAGTGTTCTAGGCCAGGCTGCACAGGGCTTGGAGCATTCTGGTCTGGTGGAAGGTGTCCCTGCCCAGGGTGATGGAATGACATGAACTTTAAAGTACCTTCCAACCAAAACCATCCTGTGATTGTTGGCACTGGCAATGTTTTGCTGTCACATGGCAGAAGTGCCACCCCCGAAAAGTTTGAAATCACAGGAAAATGCCTTTGTCTGACTTGGGCTGACACAAACTTCATGAAACCTTTCAAATAAGGAAAGCTATTGAGATGTTTTGTTTTGGAAACACCTGCAGTCCAAACACTTTTCTATTTCTGAAACCAAGCTATTCACAACTTCTGCAGACATGGAAGCTGCTGCTTCCTGCCAGCTGCTCTGGAAGTGGCTGAGGAGCATGGGAGGGTCTGGGATTCACAGTTCCCTCAGAAGTAGGTGGGCAGAAGAGGCAGCAAAAGTGGGAGAGCTCAGAGCTACCAGCTTACACTCAGTCAAATGTGCATCATGTGTGTTCAGTGATACTGTGTGCTGCCAAAAACCATCCACCAGTGAGCTCCTGGCTTGTCCCAGCCCCACTTCCTGGGGAGATCTGTGCCATTGAGCAGTGTGCAGCAGAGAGGAGTGGCAGCCAGCACGGGGGAGCAGTGGGCAGTTAGTGTGGAGGCTCAGCATGTGGCTCCCACACTGCAGGACCAGGAATGCTCTTCCCATGCAATCTGGGGTCCATGCTTTTGGGGCAGTGCCACACAACCTGGGCAGGGGGACCTTTATATGGGAGTTGACAGTGGCTGTGATGGGAGGACAGTGGGTGGTGTGTGCCTTCCCACAAGGAAGGTGACTGGTATATGTGCCCCTCTGACTGTGAGTGTCAAGACATCCCCAGTGTTCTCAAACAGGTTCTCCTGCAGGGTACCTGCTGAGGGGTGCTCTTGAAGAAGGCCAAAATAAGGACAGGGTTGGAGAACAAACAAGCAAGGAACAATGAAATATTGCAAACACAGAGGCATAGAATGTGTCTGCTGGGAGTGGCTTTGTCCAATGCCTTTGTGTCACCCTTTACAGACAGATATTTTTCTTTCTTTTTCTCCTTGGGATTTTCTTTGTTTGGTGAACAGCTCCTACCCCTGGGACATGATTCCTAATGTGGCAAAGGTAAAGATCCTTGCTTCTGCCAAAACTGCAGGGACTCACACCGTGAGCCACTCTCACATCTGTCCATATCCTTGTGTTTCAGAGCTCAGTTAAACCAACAGGAACAGTGTAACAGTGACGTTGTTGGGCTGCTGGAAGCAAGCAATGTGTGCTCCCTTCCAGAAAACATCCTTGTTTACACTGTGTATGGTCACAGCATCTCTGCAGGTCTTTCCAAGAGATCATCTCCCTCCATGCCCAAGGATGGGTTTCAGATGAGATTTCACCAATGGCACCAGGCTTCTACAGAGGTTTTGGCACTACAGATGCCAGTTGATAATTTGGAAAGGTTGGTCTTGCACTAACAACAGCCCTCGATAGAAGGAAGGTGCTTATGTGGCATTTCCAACCAGAAGGAGGTCACTAGAAGAGACTGTTTGGGAAACCCCACAGGCAGCTTGTGGTGTGTGGAAAGCAAGTCTCCCTCAAACACGTGCAGCATGTCTGTGGGGAGTGAGTCTATTTTCTGGGGATTTGCAATGAAGTTTTAATTCAGCATTGGAATTAAAATTCGTTTTATTAAGGGGCCTTTAAATATTTCCAGAGCTTGACCTTTTCTGGAGGCTGTTGACTTATTAATGTCTGGTCTGGTGTTCTTCAAACTTTCCACACAGTTCAACTTGTTGCCAGCTGCTTTCAAATGTATTTTTCAAGAAATTAGTTTGTAATTAAGTACAGTTATTAATGACTGTTTTTCCTGCCTTTCCCATTGGGTTTGCAACTTACTTTTCTCCATGTGGCAGAAAATGGCCAATATTTCAGGGGGTGAGTGAAGGAATGTCTAATATGATCTTTGACATGTTGATTTGACGCAGTTCCAACTTTGCAACACGGTGGTGATCACCCAAGCGCGTAGGAGAGACCTGGGTAAAAAACAGAGTCAGAATCAGGTCCCTGTGGGCACCCAGACAGAGGGGGAAGGGAGCTCCTTCACCCTTGGAGAGCCAGGGCATGGGGGAAAGCAGTTCTTGCAGATGGGCTGGAGGATGGAGAGGGAGAAGGATGGAGAAGAGAAGGTGCAGACCGGCTGGAATGAGGGGAATCATTCTTATGCTTAAAATTCAGGGCACGGAACTGGGAGCTGTGCAAATTATATGAAGCCCATTTGCATGAACACTCGTCTCCTGCCTGGTCATCTCTCCACCCAAGAGGGGACCATCAGGGAGACCCATGTGTTGAGAGAGCAGATGGAGCTGGGAGCAGCCAAAAAGGGAAGTGGCACTCCTACACAGAGCTCAGAAAGGTTTTGTACACTCTCTGCTCTCCAGTGTCGCTGAGGTCACTCCTCTTTGTCAGGCACATGGCAGCAAATCCCCCTCTAAGTCCCAGATCTCAGAGCCATTATAATATTAAAGGCCTGTGCTGAGGCGTCTGAGCAAACACATCAGCTGAGCAAATCCTCAGCCCAGGGACCCAGTTATTCTGGGAACTGGCAGGGCTGAAACATGAAGGCAACAACATCCTCCTGTGAAATCAGCTGCCAGAGGGTCTGCAAGGGTGAGGAGGGTGATGGGCAGGTGAGGGAGCCCACCCACGAGGAGGCATAGGGCAGGAACATAGCACCTATTTCATTTCCTGACTGGCCTTCAGCTGAGTCCTGGCAGCTCTGGGCAGCCAAGGCACCGGAGTGGAGGCAGAGAGATGCTGACAGGTAACACACGTGCACGGCCATGGGGTGCACACACAAACAGTCCCTTGCCAGAGAGCTGGGATTTCTCCAGGCCCTTTTTTTCCAAGGTCTCACCCTTTTCCTTTTCCTTTCTTTCATTTGGTCCAAACGCTGCGCATTCCCAGTGGGGCAGAGGAGCCCTGTGGGCTGGCACCACCTTGGCCACAGGGATGAGTGTGGGTGCATGCACCGACTCATCCCCACCACTGCTGGCACACGTGTCCTCACACTGCATAGCAGGGCTGCAGGCACAGCATGTCCCACAGCCAGGGACACCCTCACCAGCACGGGGCAAAGGACCAACGTGGACACTTGGCACAGAGCCCCATCTGTGCTCTGCTCCCAGTCACAACAGCTCTGCCCAGCAGGGAACAGTGAAAACAAGCTGAGAACCACCTGCCTGGAGGAGGGCTGAGGGGCAGATCATCCCCCAAAGCAACCCTCCTCTTCATGCTGCTCCAGCCACAGCTGGACCTGTGCCTGTTGTGGTTTTTTCAGCAGATGCCCACACAGGCTGCTGAGGTTCATCAGCATCCACTGCTGCCCTTCAGCAGCTAGGAGCTGGTTTGGTTCTTTAAGGCCTCAGTACCTGATGCCAGCCCTGGAAGAAGCAGGAGGAAGGAATTAGGAAGGAGGTGGGGGCAGAGGAGATGGGGAGATGAGCCACTAATGGACATGAATCCAGACAGGTAGGACTTGGCCCTGATCAGGACCCAGGGCAGCCTGTGTCCACTCCCAGAATCAGAGCAAGGCTGATGTCTCCGAAAGGGTGAACAACAGGCCTGCTCCATCAGCTCAGCCGCTAGAAAGGAGGAGCAGAGCCAAAAATCCAGGAGAAAAATGTTATGCAAAATTGTTCATCTGTTACTGATTGGGAGGTTGAGAGCTCAATGCAAACCACCCAATAAAACTGGCTTGGATGAGAATTTCCTGAATCCCAGATTAAGTGAATAAAGATGTTTCAGGAGTTCAGGGCCGCGGTTGGGTGGTTTGCACACAATTTGCTGTTGGTTTCACCCTTTGTTGCTTAATGAAGAACAGAAGGAGGATCTCCCATCTCATTCAACCAAGGGAAAAAATTATTTCTTTTAAATTAATTTCCTCTTGCAGGCACAGCTCTGTTTATCTGTCCTACACAGAGGCTCCATCTTGGATTGTGGCTCATTCTGCTCCCTGCAAGACCCTGCTCCCCTCAGGGACAGTGGCACTGAGACAGCATGGCAGGATTTTGCATGGTAAGGTTTTTAGTCAGAAGCCAATGGTAAGAAGTGTTTTGAAAGCCAGGTGCAATTCTGAGGAAAAACCTGTGATATGACACACCCTGTGTGTGTCTCTGACTCATTCAGGCCCTTCCTCTCCATATTCTTCACCGCCACCAGGATGCTCCTGGTTGTGTCCTTGGAGGAAGCTGCAAGGAGCACAGGGTGCTCTGCTCACCTGCAGGGGCTGAGCAGCACCAGGTGGGCAAGGACCACACGTCACACTGAGCTCACCAGGGACCGAGGGGATCCTCACTCCTGCAGCATCTAATGTTGGAGAACTGATCTGCCACGGGGCTTACACAACCCTGAAAAACACTTATTTTAATGACCCTCTTATTCACAGTGAGGGGAAGGAGCCAGGCTGTGTGCACTGAAACCTCTAGAAAGTTTCATGGCTACATCTCTTGCTCCTAAAGGCACCAACCTATAGATTTCCCTTATCTTCCTTTTTTTCCGTCTTCTACCTTGCAAGGAAATGCCAGAGTCTTTTTAACAAACTGAACACCTTTAAGTCACCTGGAGCCTGGAGCTTTCCTCCAAGTGGCATCATGTGCCTTGCTGGGGCTTCAAGCTCTAATTAAGTGTGGAAACAGGATGGAGAGCCCTGGAGAAATCAGAGAATGAATTTTAAAGAAAGAAAACTAGATCAGAACAAAAGATGAAGAATTATCATGAGAAACTTGACTCAATGGTCCATCTCTCTAAACCTCATGCTTAATTTTCTACAAAAAACCTCTCCAGAATATTTTCCTTTGCAGAGTATCTGGGGAATCTAGCTTCTTAGGAGGGGTCCAAAGGCTCCAAGGACAAAGAAAGCTATTTGCAGCCTTGGGTTTGGAGTCATTACCACCAAACAGTAAAATGCAGCTTGTCTAGATGGCAACCCAGGGAAATTCTGACTGTAACTGTCAGCAGGAGGGTGATGGGCATGAACACCAAGGAGAGATGTGCTTTCAGAGGGAGGATCAGCAGGAGTAATGGGATGAATGTGAGCAACAGCACATTTAGGCAGGATATCGTGAAACGTTTCCATCTCAGCTATTATTTTTACTAGGAGAAGTCTCCCATGGGAAACTGGGAGCTGCATCACTTGACTCACTCCAAGCTGAGCAGCAGATAACAAGAAGCAGAGAGCAGGCGTGTGCTGGCAAGGGGAGATGGCCCAGATGACCTAATGGTCTTTTCCATCACTCCAATTACCGTCCAGCCGGGGTAGAGGCTCTTCACTTGTCTCCATCTGACTCAGGGTAATGACAGCCTGGAGAGTAACATTTGAATTTGTTCCAGTGTTATTTTCCAGTGTCTTCATTTGAGGTCTCTTGGGGAGAAGATGAGCTGCAGAGTGACCTCAGCTGAAGTGACAATATTTCCCAGTCTTCCTGCCAGTTTCTCCTCCTCACAGGGCTTGTGTGTGTTGGTGTGGGGGCTGCAGGGTGGCCTGGATCCCAGGAACTGCCACTCAGCAAAGGAGTGAAAGAAATACAGGTACAAAAACCATCCACAATACTAGAAGAGCCTCTTACTATCTTTTGCTGAGACACAGCTGTTCCAGAGTTGGTTATTTCCCTTGCTTGGGAATTGCTGGGTTCTTATGGATGGATGGTGGGAGCAGTGAGAGGTGCAGGATGTTTTAGTACAGTCAAACAAGCAGCAGGAGCTGAATGCATCTTCCTGGTGCTTGGGGAAAGCACAGCTCTGACGAGATGGTGCCAGGAACGACCCAGGGATTCATCTTGTCCCCAAAGGGCACCCACTGTGAGCCTGTTCCTCTGAAAAGAAAGCCTTTCTCAGCTCCTGAGACCTCATCCCATGGTCTGAGCTGGTCAGAGGCATGCAGACTGCCACCTCTTTAGCTGATACCCACGTGGAACCCATGCTGGGGTCCTCCTCTCTGCCCTGGGATGAAGGTCTGGGTTTACTCTGGAGTGGGGGCCTCACAGCCTGTGGTAGTTCCCCATTCCATTATCCTTCACATCTGGGAACAATATTCCTTCTTCTCAGCTGACTTCACTCTCCCCCTCCTTCAAATACTCTTTTTAAACTATTTCATCAGAAATCCACCAGCCTCTGCCCAGGCTGCCCATCAGAGGACACGGGGCACAGGCTGTTCATGGCTGAAACAAAGCAATTTATGGCCCACCAAACAGTTCACACAGCCTCAGCCCACCCCTCTCCTGGCCACATGCAGAGCCAGGTGGGGTTTGCAGGGAGACAGTGAAGGGCTCCAGGCTCAGACTGGTGGCTCTGGAACCCATCCAGCTTCTCTGCTGAAATCTTGCAGGTTGTCTTTGCAGGCTGGGTTTGACACTGTTCCCTCAGCAGTACAGCTCCAACAGGTACAACCCACCTGACATTTCCATGCTCCTCCCATGGCAAAGTGCTTCACTGAAGTTCACCTCTTAACATCAAAGAGATTTCTAAGTGCATTATTAAGAGGCACCACAACCTCTTAAATACTTTGTGAACTGAGAGCCTTGAGAGCGAGATGGGAAGGATCCCTGTGAGATGTGCAGTGAGGGGAGCTGGGGGAGAGTGTGAGAACCTGGGGGGAAACGAGGGGCAGCCACAGCCACAGCGCCCAGGGTGGGGTGCACAGTGATGCTGCTGCCCTGGCTCCACCTGTCCTGGGGCTGCAGGAGGATCCTGAGCTCTCCTAAAAGATATATCCATGAGTGCTGGACCAAGAATTTCAGGGGATTGGAAAGCTGCATTTCATTGACTCTGCAGCTTCCTCAGGAAACAATCTACATCTTCCTCACAGGGGTCAGTGGAGGGGCAGGTGCTGATCTCTGCTCTCTGGTGACAGTGACAGGATCTTCTCCCAGAGGGGGCTGGGCACTGCCCAGGCTCCCCAGGGACTGGTCACAGCCACAAGGGTGCCAGAGCTCCAGGAGCATTTGGACAATGCTCTCAGGCACAGGGTGGGATTGCTGGGGTGTCTGTGTAGGTCCAGGGGTTGAACTCGATGATCCCTGTGGGTCCCTTGAGCTCAGGATATTCTGTGATTCTCTAATTCTGTTATTCTTGTTTGCTAATTGAAAAATTTGACTTGGTCATTTGGCTTTGCCTCACTTTGCTCTCTACTCTAGGAGCTCTCTGGGATTCTCTGCAGCTGGAGAAGAAATGTGGATCCCTCCAAATGGAAACTCCTTTCAGTACTTCAGANAACTACTTTGTATTATCACCACCCCAGAAGATGGAGGATGAGGAAGAAGGAGAGGAACTCAGGGCAACACCCTAAATCCTCCATCTTGTCCCCCATTCATCTCTGTTCTAAGAATTCCTAAACTACAAAATTTTTCACCCCATGCTAAACTAAACTACTACTTTTACACCTTTGAGGTTTGTAGTTCCTCTCCCAGTGTTAGAAGCTTCTCCCATAGACTAAGATCAAACCCGGTGTCTCTCTGGGCTCTGTGCCAAGGTTTCAAACCCCCCTGGACCGACTCCACACCCCCCTGTCCAGGGTTCAAACTCCCTTTCTCAGACTCCAGGTCATCCAAAGCGATGCCCTGGACTCCAACAGGAGGGATGAGGGGTTCATAGGCACTGGAATACAGAAAATCAAGGGCACTTCAGTCAACATTTAACAATGGCTGGACATGGGATGTGCAGGCCACTGAGCCATGATGAACAGGGGGAATGGGGACTCCTGTGAGGCTTCAGGCTTCAGCTGAAACTCAAGAACAGACAGACCCACTGCCACTGCAAGGCTGGACAGGACCTTGACATGCACAGAGTATCACAGAGGTGGCACTGCATATGATTTTAGTGACATCATCACCAAAATGGCGCATTCAGGCCTAGTGTTTATGCCTGAGAGTGACACTGAAAACTTGGAAAAGACTTAGGAAAGAATGAGAAAATTATTTCAGGGCTAGAAATCATTCTCAGTGAGAGACAAATGGAACATGATCTGTTTAGTTTATCTGGTTTGTAAGAGGTGATTTAATTGTGGTCTGTGAGAACTGATGTGGGGGAATACTTTGAGTGCAAAGGCTCTTTAAGAGGGCAGACAAAGTCAGAAAAAGATCCAGGGATTGGAAAGCAAAGCTGGTGGTTGTTGGGCTTGAGATAAAGGAACTATTTTTAACAGTGGGAACAACTGACCATTGGAACAAGGAGCTCAGCGACGTGATAAACTCTTCATCCCATACAGCCTTGGAATGTAGACTGGCCACTTTTCTGTGGATGTGAACTGAATCATAAGCTGTTGGTCTTGGTGAAGTTAAAAATGTGAATTTTCAGACAACCTGAAATGACCCATGGTGGTATAAGAGATACTCCATCTCCATCAGGCCGAGATGGTGGCAGGGCCAGGCTTAGCTCCCAGTGACACTGGCAAAGGCAGACAAGCACAAAGCTGCTCTTCCTGTGCACCAAGTCCTGCCTGAGACTTTGAGATGTCTGCTGCTGAACCTTCCTGGCAATCCTTTCCTCTTTTCCGTCAACGCAGTGTTCCTGCGTGCTTGTTCAAAACCTGGAAAATGTCAATGAATACCTTTCTGCTGCCGATGGATATTTTGAAAATGTGTTTTGGAAATGTATTTTCATTAGGAGAAAGCTCCTGGGAAGTTGTATAGAACAAACCTGGGTGAAACAGGAGTGCCATGGCTGGGCCTTGTGGCAGTTCAGTTGCTCCTTCTCACACTCAGCCCAGCTCACAGGGGTGAATTGGTGTTCCATGTCTCAGCCCAGCCTGAAAAGGTTGATAACAGGAAGGTATCAAGGGCAGGATTTCATGAATGTCATCTTTGGAGAAGATCCTGGCTGATGACCCTTGGAAGGGAGACTCCTCCTTTCCCTTAGCATGCAATGAAATTAATTCCCCCAGGCACTTCTGGGAGGCAGCCCTCAGGTCTCATTCCCAAATTCATTGGGTTGCCTCATTTGAAAATTTCTATAATCCTCCTAAAAGGCAGATCTAGAACAACAGAACCGTACTTCATTCTAGGAAAGCAACAGGTGAAAATTAATTTTCTTAATGAAAATATGAAATGAGTTCAGCCTGAACTTCTCTTGACATTGTCTGCCCAAGGGTCAGCAGAGGGAATATTGGGTCCTGCAGATGCTCAGAACACACTGTGCTCAGGAATTATATCTTCCCAGTTATACTGGAGTGGAGGGTTAATGATATTTTCATTTGGGAATTATGTCCTCCTACCTTTAGAAAGGAAAAATAAATCTTTTGTGAGTGTGGTGATGAAAACTGCTGGGCTGCAGCTGGCACAGCAGAAGCCTTTTATGAGCTGCTTTGGCCCAGGAGGAGTCAAAGGACTTATCACTTCTCCAGGCACCTTCTGGGGCATCACCACAAATCAGAGTTCCTGAATTAGGGAGACTGGGAGATACTGCAGGAACTCCCAGGGCATTGCTGGATGATATTACAACAATCACAGCATACAAACAATGTAGCTCTGCTCAATGGGGAATGGGGTCCCTCCTCTGTGTCTTGTGGTTCTAAGAAGGTTGCAGCACTGCCACAAAAAAATGTCTTCTGGTCAGTCAGGTGGAGGTTTGTGTAGGTGGTCTTTGCATCTCAAACACCTTTTCTCTGACGTGGGAGGACTCAAACAAGAATCTTGACAGGAACAGGGCACCTGACATTGATGTGACTTAAACTGCAGCTTCCCATGTGGCAGCCAAGCTGGCCCCCTTCCTGTGCTCTGCCCAGCATGCAGGCAGATGCAAACAGCAACTGTGGGTGCTGGCACTGGCTGGAGAACAGAACAAACACACATCTGTGCCAGCTGCACCCACCTTCCTTCTGTCTGTAAAGATTCAGGCCCACCCAATCCATGATCAGAAGCCACCACATGTGGCCAAGCAGCCCAGTCAAGCAGAATGGTGAATGAACAGCAAATAAGCAAAAAATATTCTCAAAATAGTTTGAGGCTAAATATTGTTTGTCCAAGTCCCTTGACCAAGACTCCTGACCGAAGGAGTCACTGCCAGGAACTGAGATCACCTGGGGAAGGATTCAGAGGTGAGGGAAATTCATCAGCAGCTTTGTCCCTCTGAACAATGGCAGCTTTTATCCCTGACCAATCGTGTTTTGAAATGCATCTCATGCCTGAAACCAGAGTGGGTGCTTTGGTCAAACTGAAATCCTGGCCTTGAACTGCACCCCTCAGCTCACTGCTGCAGACAAGTTTCACCTAAACCTGTTACTGAGGCTGTGAGGAGTGCTGAATCCTGATACAGATGTGAAGAAACACAGCTGCATCCTTACACACAAGTTTCTGTGACCTGGAAAGGACTTAAAATCTTCTAAACTACTTTTCTGTGAAACTAAGAATATGTTGGAAAAAGAGATAAAGACAAAGCTTTCTTCCTAATCAAACTAAACCCATTTTACCCATCTCTAGTTGCTTCCTACGTAACCTTACGAGCACTTGCTTGTCATGGAGCACTTGGAGTGAGACTTGGCTGGGTGTCAGCTTGGCTGGGAAGATGGTTCATTATTGTGATGTCCTAGGTCTGCCTGAACATCACATCATGCCTCCTGTTCAGGAGACTCAAACCAGTTTATGCTGATGGGACTTTAAAGACCCTCTTATTTCAACCCTGTGCCATGGGCAGGGACACATTCTACTGGACCAGGTTGCTCCAAACTTCATCCAAAGTACTCCCAATAATTTAGGAGAAGTATGTTGGAAAAGCAGATGGGCTATTTGCCTCTGCAAAGACTCTGAAGAGAAAAAACTAAAGCTGCATGGCCTGCATGAGTCTGTGTGGTATGGGGTCCACAGCTCTGCTGATGGGTGTGCAGGATCTGTGCAACAATGGTGTGTCCCCATGGACAGACTGGTGCAGATCTTGTCTGGACCATGACAACCTTAACCAGTGCCTGCATTTCTTTTTCAGGATGTGCTTGGGGCCCACCCTGGGCTTGCATCTCCAGGACAGAAACACAGCAAGGCTCTGGCTGCAGCATGAGGCACAGGCAGCTCAGGGCTGTGCAGGCAAGGATGGAGCTGCCAAGGGCGTTACGTGTTTGTAGCTGAGGGTGGATGGTCTCACTGCCTGGACACGGGCACAGCTTCCCATCTGTTCCATCTCTATCAATAGGAGCTGGAACTCACCATGATGAGGGTGGAGGTTATCCCCATGGGCTCAGCCCTGCTGCTGAGATGCCCCATTAGCTGAGTGCTAACTAATGGAAAAATCCTGCAAAAGAAAATTAGAACAGGAAAGGGAATAGGAACCTCGCTGGGTCAGAGTTACAGCTGGTCTTGCCTGCACCAGCAAAGGCAATAAGAGATGCTGTTTTGGGGGAGCCTTCTGAAGCCCAAGCACCTCCTACTTCAGCACTCATGGTCACTGGGCTTGGGACAACAGAAGGCACATCTGACTGTTTCCTCTGACATTCCCTTATGGACCTGCTCTTTATCAGCTGCTCTAATCCCTTTTCACCCATGCTGACAGCCTCTTGTGGCAGCAGATTCTTGCCATTTTACTCACTGCATGAAGAAATCTTTCCTGTTCTCTGTTTCAGAGTGATATCCTACCAGTGCCACTGACTGCCCCTAGCTCTTGGCCTTGGGACTGATTTCAGTTTCACCTGATTCACTCCCTTCAGTCACTTCAGTCACATCCCTCCCAGTTTTCTTCTCTTCAAACTGATGAATCCCAACCTTTTCAGTGCTTTGCACAAGACAACCCCTCCAGCCTCTTGATCATTTTAATTATTAATTGAACCACCCTTATCATACAAAAATTAGAGCCTTCAGGTTTGTTTCTATCCTCTGGTTAACTTCAGAGGAGAACTAGAGGATCTTCTCTTGGGGCTCTAACTGTGGTGACTGAACATTCAGCTGCTTGAAAATATATCCTAAAAATATCAAATGCCTTGTCTGTGGGGTTGGCTACAGTTCCTCTGAATTTAGACTTCTTTATAGGGTATTGCTCTTGCTCCAGCAACCTGCATTAGTAGTTGCAGATGCAAGTGACCTACTGCTACAGCAAATGCCAGGAATTCTCTCAGCTCTGCAAAAAGAAAAGGCTTTTGTGGTTTAACCTCAAGGTGAGGAACAGCAAAATTGTGACGGCAACCTTAGATCAAATATCTCACAGGCCAATGTCCCTGGTGGTTTACCATAAACATGCATTTATTTAACACTGGGCTGCATGTGGTCCTGGAGCATTTGCAGGAGAATGGCTGATGTGTCTCACCCTGCTTCCAGAGTTGTCTGAAGGTCCTAAGGCTTTGCTCTGCAGAAGCACTGCTGTGGTTAGGATTCTCAAGGCTCACTACAAAGGTTAAGCTGTGTCAAAGGAAGATGTTTTTCCAGGGTCAGGGTTAAAGGACAGAGCTCTGGTTCACCAGCACGCTGTAAATGTGGTTGTGATGGTCCCTAAGAAGGGCTTTAGGACAGAGAAGGTGGACATTTATTTGTAAAGTTTCTGTTCTCCTGAAATGCTCAGTGCCAAGAGAATGAATAAAAACCCAATTCCCTGCCATACTACATCTGCTTCAGCTTCTGCAAAGGCACAGATGATGGTGTAGGGTCATCTTGAGAACGGCATCAAGCTGAGCATCCCCATGGCTTCATGTTCATCCCACAACCCCTGCTCCACCCTGGCCTCATGCTAGTATGGTCCCTCCCCTGGCAGAACCAGGTAGAGCTTGCACTTGGCTCCTGAGCCTGGTGTCCACAGTGGCAGCTCCCCATGAGGGTTCTTGCTGCTGGACACAGATGGCATCAGGCCCCTGTCCACTGCACTGCACAGTGCGTGCAGGGCACCACGGGGCACGAGGGGGCAGTTTCAGCTGCCTGCACTTGGCAAAAATCAGCTGTGCAAGCAGCAGAGAGGAACCACTGCAGAGTGCAGGGACCATGGCACAGGGACTGCAGTGAAGGGACTCTTTCCATCCAGTGCTCTGTCCTGCACACTCAGTTAGCACAGGTAAGCATGGACCTGGGGCTCTCCCCTCCCAGGGCAGAAGGTGTCTTGCCCACCAGGATCATAACCCCTGCAGAGCCCCTTTGCCATGGTGACAGACCCTATGGAGCAGAGCATGGCAGGTGAGAAGGTACTCAGCTGCACTGTTCCCCTGCTCAGAGATTTCTGTGTCCCCTGTGGACAGAGCCAGGCCTGCCCTCGCTGTCCCCACGCACACCCTTGCAGCACAAGCAGGATGCTGACCTCTCCCTGCACAGGGCTGGGCGTAGCCTGTGCTCTAGGACCTGCTGACTCACATGGCTGACTCACTCCAAGGCTCCAAGGCTCCAATTTCCATTGCCACGGGTTAGTCTGTTCTGCCAACTCAAAAGACCCCCACCCATGGGTCTCCTCTCCCTGGGGCAAGGAAGCTCAGCCCTGCACAGGTGAGCAGCAGCAGCACCAAGGATCACAACAGTGTCTGACAAATTACAAATGGGTTCATGGTTTGGCTGCTGATGTGCAGAACAGAGCTCTGCACACAGGTATTGCCTCTTCTGGCTACCTGCCTCCTGGAGAAGGCAGGGGAGCTCAAGAGCCCCACCTCAGCCTCTAGGGACAGCTTCCAGGAGGAGGCTGCCTGGGATAGCTGCTGTCTGACTGTTCCCACCTGCTCCAGTCTGAGGTGTGCTCTGCTCCAGGCTGGCCACACACATCACCAGTGGAGCACCTGGCTGGTGCTGCCTGCTGCTGCAGACTGGCCTTTCTGCTCTCCCCTCTGGAATGGGGCGTGTGGGGACACACAGAGCAATTTGCCTTCCTCCTCAGGAAGGGATGCAGAGCCTTGCCCAGGAGGTGAAAGGGGCAGAGCTCAGCAAGAAAGGAGTGACCAGGATAGGTGAGAACCTGCTCTGGCTGCCTGGTGGGTGTGGCTCACCTTGCCTTAGGATTTCCAGTGCACCCTGTGCTCTAAAGCCTATCTGAGCAGAGATCTCTCACCACTCAAGATATGCACAGGTAGCCAGGAAGGTGTCCTTCCAAAAGGTCCCTGTGCTTGTGAGAAACAGTGCTTCCCTTGGGCTGAAAGAAGAGGATCAAGAGAGTGCAGCACTGGCCCTTCATTTGTCCCTGCTGCTCTCAGGAATGGGGCCTCTTCAGCCCTAGCTGTGTTCCCAGCATTGTTGGAGCAGCAAACCAACTGTGCTGAGGAGGGAGGACAGGCTGGCTCATCCTGAGCTGGTTTGAGTTCAGTGGTGGGATATCTGGGGTGCTTGTAGTCCCCTGAGCCCCCTGTGCTGTCCTGGCATCTGCCAGCCCACACTGCCTGACACTTTACTGCCCAAAATCCTCCCCAGACTGCAGTAACATCGAGAAGCTCTGTGCTGCCCCTGGGGCTGGCTAGGCTGGAGGCTCTCCTGGGAGGATGACCAAATGCTCACCAGCCATCTGTTCTGTTGTCCCTATGCCAGTCCTCTCCTGTAGGTCAGTCTCAGCAAGAAATGTTCCCAAGCTGCCAGGCCAGGGCAAACAGCAAAACATCTCTGAACATCTGCAGAGAGGATGACCTCTGGTTCACAGCATCCTCCCAAGCTGCCCAGATAAATGAGCACAGGTTTGGTTTCTTCTGCTGACCCATTATGGTTATCTGTCTGACCTCTACTGTGCCCCAAGACAGGGCAGTCTTACCCACATATTTAGGGAATTGTTGTTAGAGAGATGTCCAGCACTGCTTGCTGAGGGATTACATGACTTGGAAATTTGGAAATAGAGTTTAAGTTGAAACCATTTTACCATGACTGATCGACTTTCTCTTTCTGGAAGCTCCCATCCCAGGAGATCAGGCTAAATCAAGGTATCTGCTTTTCACCTTGTGACCTTCCACATCCAAGAGCAGTGTTCCAGCCCATCAAAACACGTGCCATTCTTCATCCTGGAGTAAAAGACCTCCAGAGGTTGACCCACAGGCTTGATAAGAAATGTTTAATCCACATAACCCACCTGGAGCCTTGCAAGCTTGCTGGAAACCTTTCACCACTCAATTTCTGAGTCTCCCCTCCATTTTTCCAGGTGGTGCAGGTGTCTGTGAGGTACATAGGAGGTGTCAATGGAGTTTTTCCCAGAGGATGACTGTTGCTGGGTCCCATATCTTAGAAGACAGCACAGCATACAGCCAGCACAGGGTTAGTGCTGCCCTGGGCCAGCTGTGCAGGGGTGGGTGGCTATGCAAAACCTGTCCCCAATGCGTGGGGACAGAGCTAAAACACCCAGAGGCCTAAAACACTCCCCTTGCAAAGAGCTCTGTGAGAGACAAACCTTTTCCATGTCTGTCCTGCTGGGAGAGATCCCAAAATAAACAACCCAAGGCCTGAAGCCCCAAGGGAGACAAGCAAGAGCAGGGAGTGGGCCTAGGCCAGAGCACTCAGCCCCACACACAGGACAGCCACACAGATCTGTGCTGTTGGCAGAGCCAAGAATAATTCCAGCATCTCTATTTAATGCTATTTAGGAAAACCTCCCTCTCCAAAATGGTGAACTTCCCCAAAGACAGGATCAATCTTTATAAATGCCGTGACTTCCATGCCCTGATGATTTATCTCAGACCCAGGCTGGGCAGGGCTGCTGCAGCCCCACCTGGGCCTGTGGGCAGGGACAGTGTCCATCATTTTGGCTGTTCCTGGGGGAGCAGGATGCACTGAGGCAGCCTGAGGAAGGGGCCTGGACTGTTCAGGGAGGCAGCTGGGCAGCAGTAGCTCGCAGAAAGCCTGAATTTCCCACATGAAAACACGGTGAACTTTTAAGGGAATTCAGCGCCAACCCAGCCAGGATAACGTTGCCCAGTGAGGCTGGCTGGTTTACACATCACAAAGAGCTGGGGGTTCCTCTGTGATAGCAGGAGTGGCTGGTAACCGTGGACACAGGAGACTGACTCCATCCTCCTACATCCACGTTTCAGATCAGCTTTCCCCTTACCAGGAGCATGTTTTCTTGGGGGACAGAGATGGTTTTACTAATTTGTCTCCCCTCTCTCATGCCTTGCCATCCCCTGCACTGTTCCCATCCAGCTGACTGTGACTGCTGTAGAAAGCAGGTGGGGGTTATATTTACCCCTTCCCCACTCTCGACTCCACCCCAGGACTCAATCTTTAGCCCAAACAAAGGAGTCAGCAGACAGCAGGGATAGCACACTGTGGTTGAGGACGGAGAGACGATCATCAGCAACCCCAGAAACTGATTTTTAACTAAAGCTTGCTCTGCAACACCACTCCCCAAACTGTCCGGCCTGGCATTTGGACAGGGATAGCCAAGGGATGATATATGGGGTGCATGTTGCTCTGCCTGCATCAGTTAGGGGTGGATCTCACTTTGCTAGATTCCATCCATTGGGACCTCTCCCACTTGGCCTCCATTCATCCTATAACAGGACAGGTCCTCATCCACAAGAAAGGACCCTTGTGAAGTGTTTGAGGCACTACTCCTCTGTGATGGAGGTCTGGAGGCTTGATGTTCCCCAGGCAGGTGCACAGGGCACAGATTTACCTGCGTGGCTGAGTTTTGGAGAACATCCCCCTTGACAGGACAAGAGGGAATGGCTTTCAACTGAAGGAGGATAGATTTAGGTGGGATGATAGGAAGAAATTCTTCCCTATGGGAGTGGTGAGGCCATGGCACAGGGTGCCCAGAGAAGCTGTGACTGTCCCATCCCTGGAAGTGTCCAAGGCAAGGCTGGATGGAGCTTGGAGCAACATGGGATAGTTCCTGCCCATAGAAGGGGGGTGCAACAGAATGAGCTTTAAGGTCCCTTCCAACTCAAACCATTCTGTGATTCCATGATCAAGTCCTTCTCTGTTCTGCAGCTCAACACTGCTGCCCAGAGAGGAGCTTCTGATCCAAATCATGACACTACCTTGGAACCATCAGGGGACTGCAGGTGATTCCATCTTCTGATCCAAATCATGACACTACCTTGGAACCATCAGGGGACTGCAGGTGATTCCATCTTCTGCTCCTCCAGCAGAAAAAGCAAAGCACGGTCGCAAGGCAAGCTGAGCACGCTCCCCACTCCCAGCCAGCAGCAGGCACTGGTGTGCAGCTGCCTCCCTGTGCCAAAAAGGGATTGGCAGTGCCCTGCCCCAGCAGGAACATGGTCCATGCAATAGTTAGGTTGGGACGTGCAGAGGGACATGTGCCATGGGGGGTAGTTTGGAGGGAGAGCAACTAAATCAGCAAGGGAACGCATGGCTGGAGCCCTGCCAGCACCTGCCACCTCTGGAAATAGCTCTTACAGAGCCCCAGGGCCCAGGCATGAAGTCCCCTTCCCTTGGGTTATTACGCAGCACAGGATACATGAAACATGTTGGCAGCAGTCAGTCTAGCGAGAGCTGAGCAAGGGAGGGAGGGAGATTAATAGGAAAACAAATCAGCACCTAGAAACAGAGCAAATGGACAACATAGAGGGACCCAGACCACCGGGGATGCTGGATCACAGACAAACCCAGGCACATGCATGGAAGGAAACACAGGCTGTGAGAAGAGCTGGCCACCCAGAGCAAAGGCAGGAAAGTGAAAGGAAAACACTTTACTATCTAAATGGGGATAAGACTTCTGGAAGAACAGACTCTTCAGCCCAGGAATGGTGTTTGAAGCACTAGAACAGCTGAGAGAGGTGTTGATGGCGGCTGTCACCAGAAAAAATGAGAGCACAGAGATACTGTTTTTTACCTAAAGCCAAGGCACGGAAGAAGAAATAGATACTTGGTTTTGAAGCAGGGAACTGTGCAGCAGCAAGGGCCTGCAAAGGGAATAAAGCAATGGAAGAAGTGCATGTGCTCAGTGCCCAGGGCAATCTGCAGCTTGCAGATCTTGGAGCAGGGATCCTGCCAAGCCAGGAGTTTGCTGCTCTGCTAACAGCAGTGAGAGAGAAGAGGGAGGCTGTGCTCACACAGAACAGCAGCTGCTGATTGCAGCCTCTGGCAGGGGAGAACTGCCCAGCTCAGTGTAGTGCAGATGCTGAGCCATCCCTGCTCACCTTCTGAGGAGCCTTGGAAAGAGGAAAGAGTTCAAGCTGACCTGGGCATCCCTTTCACCACATGCAGATGGATCTTCAGTCTGCTGGCTTGTGATAGTACTGGTGTGGCTTGAAGGAGAGACCCAAGGGATGTTTCAAAGGTTGCCACAGACATGGGTACTGAGGCAGGACAACAATTTGTACAGCAAGGTTGGTGAGGTCACAAAAAAAAAAGTCAATGTGACAGGTAGCAATAGCTCCCACCTTCCAGTAGCAGATAAGAGGTGAACTCTGTGCCACATTTAAGGTGGGATTTTGGTTAAAAGAGGCCAGGCACTAATAGCAGGGGACTGGAGAGCTCACATCATGGACAGATGCCTAAGCATGCTGAGTGGAGGATGAAGGCATGCCTGGAGTGGTGCCAGGGCTGGATATTGATGCTTAGCTGAAGACAAGTGCTGTGCCCCATCCTGAAAGGAATCTCTGCAGCCTCCTGAAACTCCAACCTGTCTGTGGAAAGACTGGAAGAAACCTGATCACATTTAGTAACGGATCACAGATATGTGATATCTGCAATAGCAACCACAGAGCCTGGGACTTGGACTTTCTAGAGGCCACAGAAGTCAGAATCTGATGGAGAACCAGAAGATGGCCTTTGGAAAGCCTGATCAAAACATGTTCTGCTCAGACTGGACCACCACACTCCGCAACAGAGTAACATAGTTCAGTATCCTGTGGGAAGCTGGACATAAGACTTCTTTCCCCACATACCCCACAGAAAGAAGCAGGAATGACAAATGCCATGAAGATGGTCTCTCCTGGGAATCACTGCAATAAAAAGTAACGAGTTCAAAGGCCAAGGAAGTTGATGGACCAGGAACTACAAGAGGGCATTACAAAGTCAGTCTGGGTGCCAGCAGCCCATCTCTTCAGGGAAACTCCATTTTGGCTGGAAAAACACAGAAGTGAAATGTCTCAAGCCCATTTACAGTCCCTGCTTCTTAATGGGAGCAGGGACTTCCCCACGACACCACCCAACTCAGTTTAGAGGGCGATAACAGGGCAACTTACAGTCTCTGTGTGCAAGCCTGGAATGTGTTGGCAAAGGCAAGAGGATGGGGCAAAGGAGGGCAGAAACTCCTCTGCCATGAACCAGCTGCTCCCGTGGCAGGAGGGAGGGGGAGCGGGGTGGGAGGAAATCTGGTTTGGTACATGCAGAGTGTGCTTTGCTTGGTAACTCCCAGTGTGTCCTCTGTGACAGCTCGGAGGGGTCGTGCACGGTGTTCCGCTCCATTAGCAATTACTTTATGCCAGCACATGTAAATAATTATTCTGGCACAGGTTCCCAGCAGAGAGCTGTGTGCAGCCCTTCGGAGCCAGGGCAGCGCTGACCCCCAGCACAGCCTGTGCTGCTGCCTTTCTTGGAGACCGGCACTAGGAGCGAGATTTGTGTTCACATATGGACAGGCTTCATGTCCTTGCATCAACAGTGCTTTGGAAAATTAAACCATCTGTGCAGGTGAAGTATAATTCCATGTGATCAAGCACTCTGCTTCCTCTCAAGAACTCACTGTGCTGCGCAGACTTTTCCCTGAGATCTGGCGCTCATGAGAGAAGCCTTGGGGTTAAAAACTTGGGAGAAATGTTTACAGAAAAAATGAAGATAAAAGAAGTCCACATGACTCGATATTTTCTGTGGAAGGTTTTGCCCAAGACGGAGCATTCAGGCCAAAGATACAAACCCCTGAGAACAGAAGCCACAAAAGTGATGTGCCTCTGCACGGAACAACACAAAACAAATCTTTCACCGCAGGAATCTGCCTCTTTCCAAACTCCAACAGTGCCCTCAAGTGCTCAAAGGAGAAGCCGCAAGCCAGGGATGGAGCTTGTGAACGTGGGGGGGAGAGATGTGGTTGCATGCCCTTAAGTGTGGCTCACTGCTGTCCCTGCCTGAGCTAAGGTGAAATGTCTGTGTCTTTTCCTACTTCTTTTCCCCAAATGGGTACATCTGTGCTGATAGCCCATCTGTCACCGAGAGATGCTCCAAGAGCATCAAGAACAGATTTAAGGTCTGTGTTGCCTGGAAAAGATGCACACGTCACAAGCTTGTTTGGATTTGGCCACTGGAATGATCCCACCAAGCCAGACCTCCTGGATCCTTTCCTTCAGAAGACGTGACCTCTGGAGAGGAGAGGACTGTGTCTCAGTGTCCCAGCTCCAGAGGGGAGGTTGGGCTTCACCCCATGTGACTCCCTGATGTGAGCTTTCCAAGCTGTGTGGAGGCTGTTTTGGCAGAGCTATGCAGGGTCATTCTCACTTCTTCAGTGGGCTGGGTGTCTCAGCAAGAGGGGCTCTTTCAAGGGACAGCAAATAAGGCCTGTTTGGATCTGTGGGAATTCTGCCTGCTCCCAGTGAGAATGGTAGCTGGAGACATGGTACATGGTCACCTGGACTCCTCTGTGGGACACTCAGGTGATCCCTGGCAGGATGCTGAACTCCAAACCAGCTCACTTCGCTCAGGTCCTTCCCTGCAGGTTCCTTGGAGAGTCACCTGGTAGAGCTTTATCCTGCAGTCCTACACTTTGGGGAAAGGAAGCACTCAACGGTGCAGCTCCATTCACCAGGACTTGCTGTACAAGAATTAAGATGTTTTCAAGGGACAACTGAGTGTTACTGTGCAGGGAATTGACAAAGCTACACTGGGCTTCTTCAGGTCCCCTGTTTCCTCACTCTTTTTCTTATTTGGGGAGACTACTCCTGGATCATGGCATTGGCTTGGCTTACATAGCATGGACACAAATCCCATTGAGTTAAGCAGCAGAGGGTACAGAAACAGGGAGATGGGGACAGGAACTTCCAAGTTTGTTTTTGGCCCCGTAGCCAGAGTGTCATGGTGCCTCTGACCACCTTACCCCAGCCTTTGGAGAAAAGTCTATGTGGCTTCTCTGAAGGCATGTGTGTTGTTGTCTTCCATCCCTGCTCATCATGCCACTGTCCTGTCACCTTCACACAGCACCATCCATCTCCTCCAAGGTGGGAGACCACAGGTGCTCTTCCAGCAGGCTGCTGTCATCCCATTAGGCCCTCCTGAATGACAGACACCACCCAGCAAACACCAATTTCAGTTCCAGAGATGGTTTCAGCAAAGAGCCACCCCTTTAGGACCTCTTGCTGCCCTGTCTTGATCTGGGATATTCAGCTTCTTCTTCTGTCTAATTCTGGCAAAAAGCTGTTCCCATAGGAGCCTGCTCCAAGTGCTCACAGGATGCAGTATCACAATGCCAAACAGACAGGCAGGCTCACAAACCTGTAGCCAAAACCTCACCTGTTTTAGTGCCAGAGTTGCAAGTTGCTGGCACAAGGAACAATTCTCAAGGTATCAGAGACATCAGGACTCTTCTCAGCCATCAAGGATGGCCTTGCAGGAAAAGTTTTGCACCTACTGCAACATACAGCTCCTGCTCTGCTGTGGCTCAGAATGCCTCAGACAGCACAAGATGGCCCTGCAGCCACTGTTGATCTGACAGTGATGGGGATGTTGCTTCTAGTGTAGCAGCCACTGCCCTTCATCTCATCACTGCTCCTTGGCAAATACCAGCCTCTGCCTCAGCAGCCTGGAGAAGGTCATTCTCAAAGCTGGGGTGTCACCTCCAGCTCAGCTGCTGTCAGCAGCCATAGAGCAAGTGCCACTGGTGGCTTCTCAGAATCACCTTGCTTTGGTCACCAGCTTGGGGATAAAAATAATCAGATCTGGGTCCAGATCTCTCACAAGGATCCCTTCAACATATAAAATAGGAGAAAGCTGGTGGAGCTGTGATTGACAGCTGTAGCAAAGACAACTCAGTGTAGGAGACTGGCAGAGGACCACAGTCTGAGCTGGTCCCCACGAACCTCTGTCCACACATCCACAAGAAAACAGCCTGTCCTGCTTCTGTTGCATTCACCAAAAGTGACCTTGAAACCTGCTGCTGGGATGCCATTTCTATTGCAATGGCAGAATAGCTGCCAGCCAAGAGGCATTTCCCTGGCAGAGCACAGAGGCCCCAGAGCAGAACAGGTCTCATTATGAAATTGTGGCTTTCTAATTAATACCCATTTGTCTGCAAGCTGATCTACTTGATCACATGCCAGCTCCAGAATTTCATCTTCTTCCCTGGGGGCAGGGCTTGGCAGTCACCAGGACCCGCAGTCCCAGGCCCTACTGCCTGCTGCTGGTCACTAGGTCACACACAGCCCAGGATTATCACTCTCCACACCTCTGCATGCTTATCCCACAATTAGCACTTGTTTAGACAAATTAGTTTAGTCAGTTCATTAGCTCTCCTCTGCTATCTATCAATGGATGGATGACCTTTCCAGGCCTGGGAATGTGAATGGAAACTACCCTGCTACTCCATGTACTGCCTGGCAAGATAGCATATTTTATTTTTCATATAAATTTCAGCCAAAACCTTTCTGCTTCTTCAATGACACGAGTCAGACAAAACTTCCCCAGCGCTCTGTTGGAGCCAAGCACAGAGGGACCAGCAGCTTTCAGGTGTGCAACCATACAGAGAGCAGAGAATGCCTGTTCAACTCAGCACACAGGAGAGGGGTCTCTGAGCTGGCCAGGGCACGGTCCTCACACAGCTGTGGCTTAGAGAGGCCCATGGGGACACTCCGTGGCCTTCGCTGCACTGGCTGCTGGTAGCAGTGCCAGTCCCACTCACTGGGGCCATCTGGAAGCTCTCAGGGCTGCTGAAAAAAGTGTCACCAGAGGCCCTTGTGAGCCACGGGCTGGGTCAGGTTACTTACAGAGGGACAGGGAACAGAAACACAGCAAGGTCTCCGGGAGGAACAAGGAGCTCTCCTGCAATGGCAGAAATACAGCTAGGGGTCTCAGGGAGGAACAATGAGTACCTCTGCTACAGCAGAAATACAGACTGGGGTCTTGAGGAGGAACAAGGAGCACCCTTGCTATGGCAGAAATATAGACTGGGGTCTTGGGAAGAAACAATGTGCACCCCGGCCATGACAGAAATACTGATCAAGGTCTTGTCACCCCTGCCTCGAGAGCAGGATGCCGGCACATGGACTGTGAGAACAGCCTGGTCCCACCCTGCGTCCTGTTGCACACAGACTGACACATGGGTGACATGCACAAAACATGGGCAAGCATGGTGGCATTCCACACTGGGGTGCCTCTTAGCTATTCGCATATCCTAGGGGCAGCCACACACCCCAGGGTCCCTGCCTGTGACACAGACACCCTTCAGCACCCCAGTTCTAGACCTGGTGCCCTGGGTGCCTCAGGTGTCCTGCCCTGCACACCACGGTGAGTGAGATGCTGCCAGGAGGGCACAGGGAGCTGTGCCTGCAGCACGCAGGGGATCCAATGGCTGGAAACCGGCCAAGCTGGTAAAGGAGCAGCAGATCAGGAGGCACAGCCAGGGCCGTCTCCACCTGCCCCATGTCCCACAGACCAACGTACACCCAGAGCGTGTGCTGGAAGGTCCAGCACTGCCCAAGCATTCCCTTGGCCCAAGCCAAGGGCAGGAGACCCTGAGGAGGACATGTCTCCTGCTGCCTCAGCCCCACACCCCTCACAGATGGCTGCTTGTCCACAGCCTGCACCGGCCACCACTACCGCCTCCCTCAGGGAATGGGCCCCAGCTCTAACACAGGAAGGTGATGTTTTATACAGAACCACAGAACCAATTCGGTTCAAAAAGGCCTCTGAAACCGAGTCCAACCTGTGACTCAACACCACCTTGTCAACTAGACCGTGGCACTAAGCACAATGTCCGGTGTTTCCTTAAAGACCTCCAGAAATAGTGTCTCTACCGCCTCCGTGGGCAGCCCCTTCCAGAGTCTGACGGTGGCAGAGTCGTGCAGACACGAAGTGGGAAGTGTGACCGAGGTGGGAAGCAGCCACCAGGGCCGGTGGGTCCCTCAGGGCTGCCTGGGGACGGGGTGTCGATGTTACCGGTTTTAAGAGCTCCCAAAACACAGACACAACGTCTAGTTCAGAATGGAGAAATCGTTTAATCTGCGCATCATAGTATAAAGTGGAGGTTTCCACAAACCAAGGACACCAAGGCGTAAAAAGCATAAAGCGGTAATATTCACACGAACCTGCCTATCTAAAACATAATCTCCGCCTACCTAATACATATTTATTTCGGAGACGTGACCTAGAGCAATGCTTGAAACGCAGTGTTCTTTCCTTCATTAAGCAACTTCTACTGTAGAAGTTATCTGACTACATCAGTTATGTTTACAAAAGGTGAGAAAATTCAGCCAGAAGACATAAAATTATTTGGGAAGACAGCAGAGGGGAGGGGGCGAGAGGCCGTGCCGCGGCCCCAAGATGGCGGCGCCGTGAGGGGGGAGCGAGCGGGACGGTTGTTGAAGCTTTATTATTCCCGCTGCCGGTGCCGCCCGCCGCCCCCGCCGCGCCCAATAAAGGTACAACCATGGCGGGGCCGGCCGCTTGGCACCTGGGGGTCGGGGCGGCTCGGCTCCCCCGCGACCCCCTCCGGCTGTCCCGGCTCCAGCCACCCCTCCACTCCCCTGCCTCGCTGCCAGGCCCGCGCCGGGGATGGGGCGCTTCGCCTGGTGCCGGGGAGCCGGGGGACGGGACGGGACGGGTGGGTGCTTCCCTTACCTCTCTCACCCGCAGGACCAGCCCCTACGAAGCCTCTCAGGCGGATGAGGAGGCTGAGTGGGGCTAAATGGTGTCTCTGCCTTCAACCTGGCCAGGAGCGGGGCCCTTGTACCCCACCCGTGTTAAATCGAAGTCAGCCTTGTAGGTGCTCCTCAGGTGCCCAAAAAACGCCGCCCCTCTGATTTAAAACACTCCCCATGTTCCCTCTGCCATCGCTGCTTTGTGGCAGGGGCCTTTCCTTTTGTAACCTACACATAAAAGATTTCCTCTGACTACCAGCAAGCCAAAGCCTGTCTGCTGGGTTCCATTGACCCTCCAAAGGTGTGATATTAGCTGTGGACTAGGGCTGTGCCCCTGCTTGGACAGGTGTGACTCTCCAGAAAAGTTTTTTAAAGGTAGGCATGGAAAGGGTTTATCTTGTGCTTTGGTCACAGCAGATTCCTCTCCTTGCTTTGGACCACTAATCACATCTGTTCTTTGAGATGATCATCAAGAGTGACCCGTCAAGAGACAAATAAACAGTTTTTTTCACTACACCAAAAACTGAGCAGTCTCATTTGGTTTCCTTTGTGATCTCCAGCTCAGTTGAGCTGCTGCAGGGGAGCAGGGCGAAGACAGCCTCAGGGCTGTCCCTGTCCCCAGGCCAGGTGAGCTGTGGTGGGTCCTGGTCAGGGAAGGCCACCTTCTTCCTTCAGAGGGGGAAGCTGCAGTGAGGTGAGGCTCGGGGGCATTTTGCTCTCCTGTGCTGGTCAGGAAGGCTGACACACCTGATTTATGGGCCAGACACGACATAAGGCAGCAGGGTTCTGCAGGGTTTTGGTTAAGATATGCCAGGTGTCTTGTGTTTGAGGAGGAATTTGGGTGGACACCCTGGTGGTGCAGGAACAGCCTTCTGGAGTATGGACCAGAACAGAGGTCCTTTCCCAGCCTCCATGCCCTGCTCATTCACTCTTGTTTCTTCTCTCCAGTATATTTTAACTGCCCGGACATATCACTTAAAGAAGGTGCCAAAAATGTCCCTGCTGTCCCTCAAAAAACAGCTCAGCAGTTACAAAATTCTTCCAGGAGATGGAGGAAGCATGTTGGCCTGTTGTCCCTCAAAAAACAGCTCAGCAGTTATAAAATTCCTCCAGGAGATGGAGGAAGCATATTGGCTTTCTGGGGCAAACCCTACTTGGCTTTCAAAATGCTGCATCTTCCTCTGCTGTTTTAGAGCAGCTGCATTCATGTTTGAAGAGCTGTTCAAAGTCCTTTTTTCTTAATGGAGTTTTGGGGCTGAAGAGGTGCCTCTCTGACAGCCTGATGCAGGAGGTGACAGTGGTGGAAGTCCAGGTGTCTTGACAGACTCAGATCCTAGGAATTCTGTGTACTTACTGAGAAGTTTGAGGGAATCAGACCCGTTTTGGGGTGACCATGCCTGAGAAGTGTCATTTTAAAGGCTTTTGCATCAGGGCACCTTAGGGGTGTGTAGAGCCTTGGCTGTGGGGACAAATGGCTCCTGTACTTCTGCTGATGCGAAATGGGTCACAAAAACTGGTCAAAGCAGTGTAGTTTGGTTTGGTTTTTTGTTTTTTTTTAACAAGTCACTAAGAAATTGCAACACACCATCCTCTGTGATGTAAGCCTACCTGACAAAAAAGCAGTTCAGATGCCCAGCTTTTCTTTTTTGAGGAAGTTAAGGGTGTCTGCAAAATATAATTAGCACTTTTGGTGTTCTTGGGCACAGTGATCCGTGGCTGAGCAGTGGCTGGAGCAAACTTTGGCAGTTTCTTTGGGTTTGTGCAGGTTTTCCACTGCATGATTTTGCTTGCTATTTGGGGCAGCTCTTGGTTTGAAGAAAACTTGCTATTAAGAGTTATAGCAGAGCTGTTTGTTTTTCGATCCATTGTATTTTTATTCAGAACATCAGTGCAGACAGACAGCCAAAATGTGTGGGGTTTGAGTGGTATATTCTTCTGTCTTTAGAGACTGTGGAGCGCTGAATTTAGTGAAAGTGTTGCTTATTTTCCTCTGTTATCAGCCTGCACTGATGCTCTGAACTGCAACAAAACAGATTGAAAAACAAATTGGTGTGTGCTGGTTCCTTGTGCTGGATTTCACATTATCCTCTGGGCGAACTGCCTGCTCTGCCCCTTTGGAGCACCCCAGAGACAAGTAATGGCCCCTCAACATCTTTCAGCACTTCAAAGGCTGAATTACTTTTTGTGGGAGAGGTAAGAAAATTGAATTGCAATCCTTGATTTTCTGGCTTTCCAATAACCCTCAGTGTAAGATCATCACCTTGGTAACAAGAAAACAGGAAACTGGTAAACAGGCGCAGAAAGTGTTCAGATGGTGATTTAAGGCTGTCACTGCTTTAACTCCCCAAAGCTAAAAACAGAGCATTGCCCCTCACTCAGAGGCCACTGTCATGCCCAAGGGACTGCAGGGCTGAGCAACACAAGTGATGTATCCCAGCTTTCTGTCCTACTTCGTTCACTGATTTCCATGAGGATTGTGAAATGAGCCTTTGATGGAGTGCAATTGGGCTGGGAAGCGATGAGCTCCTCTCTCAGAGCAGGGAGCGTTCCTGGGCTGACCACCACTCCTCCTGCAATGACCACCTTGGATTTTAGCTCCCCAAGCAGAGAGCTGAGTGAACAGGAGGGAACAGGAACAGGAGGGTTGTAGGGTGCTCCTCTGATCAGCTCCAAGAGAAGTGGCATTAACTGAGGACAGAAAAGCTGGATTCTTCCGTTTTGCTTATCTCTTTCTGTCTACCTTTTTCACCCCCTGCCTTTTTAGTTTTAGCTTTTTAGAACTTGTATAGGACTTACTTTCTTCTAGTTTTGCACTGGGCGTGCAGGGCGATTTTATACAGCTTCATTATCCATGTGAGCACTGCAAGTTCCCTGTCTCTGCATGGCTGCAGCAGAGCAGTAGGCTCTGTAAGCACTCAACACTGCTGAAGTATCAGTCACCTGCTCTCAGAGGGAGATTCCCAGTTCTGCCCAGTCCCCCAGCCAAATCTTGCAAAATTCATCTAGAGGATGGCTGGGAGACATAGTCACACAAACTCGAGTGAGAAACGAGACGTAATTTCACTGTGTGGTGATTGAGGGTCCTCCACCTAAAAATCAGTTTTCATGACTGGGCTCCTTACTGGTAGAGAGACTTTAGCCAAATCCGAATTACTGAGCCTGGAAATCTGGGAGGCAGTGATGGATGGGCAATCAGATTGCTGCTGGTGGTCTCTTCTGGCTCTAGGCTTTGAATAAAAGCCTGAAGTGTCCTCTGAGTAGGGTGCAATTGCCTTGAGGCTGGTCTTGGCCAACACCCCTTGTTGTACATGCCTGTTCTCTTTGGCGGTACTGGATGTTTTGGGTGCCTATAATTAAAGAAATAAAATGTATTTAAACAAATATGTCTGTGCTAATTACTCAGGACACATTTCCCAGTGCTCTGAGTTGCTGTAATGAAGAAGGGGACATGCTGGTAGGCTGCTTAGAGCTTCACTGTTTTGAGCTCTCATGAGCAAATATGCCTTCTATATTCCTGCCAGGAATAGAGGGAGCAGACGGTGCTGCTGCTTCCTCCAGCTTGCTGTGGTGCAAGCAATAGGTTTCATGCAGGAGGCTATTCATGGCAGAGTGAGCAGATGCCTCTTGCAGGACACTGATGTTTCCTGCTTATCCTTTTGCAGAAAGAGCCATAGCTATTATTATTTAACCAGCAGACCCAATTTCAGCTCAGATACTGGAAGTCCTTCAGCTCCAGGGAAGGAGTGGATGGACTAAAACTGCTATTGCATGGAGTCTGGCAAAAGAATCGGGTCTGTCTGTTCTCCCACGACCAGCAGCAACTCTGCTGATGGCAGCTTGGTTCCTTGTGATTTCAAATGGCGTGGGAGGAGAGCAGAGCCTGCGTGTTGGATCGACTGGAAGTGCAGGTGGCTGGCCCTGTGCAGGGGGAGGGGGTGGATCTGCCACTTGGAAAGATGAGCTGCAGATCAGCCAGCCGTGGGTAGCGATGTGCTCTAGCTCTAGGGGAAGGAGGGTGAGCTATCAGCCCAATCATGTTTTTCTGTCTTCCAGAGAAGGACCCACCAACCCTGTGCTCTTGCTTCAGAAGCACTCAGAAGTACTGAGGAGTGTAACACCTCTGCTATGAGGTGATGTCAAAACCATCTGTGATCTTCTCCTGGTGCTTGAAAAACAAGTTTTGTAGCACTTCATCTTTAAAGCCTGAGGGAGCTCTTGGCTGCACAGGAGAGCTCTTCTGCATTTCTGGGATCCACCAGCCTGTTCAGCCTTCTGTAGCTCTGGGATGAGGTGATGTCTCTTCTATCCTTCTGTCTTCCCACTACAGGCAGTGCCACGCAGAAGGACAGCTGGGGTCCTGCCTGCCTGTGGACAGGAAGTCCTGCTTCCCAGAAAGACTGAGCTCCAGAGGGGTTGGTGCCTTGAAGAAGTGAGATGCCAGCTCAGCCTGCACCCAGCATCTGCTTATGATGTGATTTGGTATAAGCTGGGAATTGCTCTGAGCCTGGTTTCATGCGAGGCAGAGCTTTGAGATCGGTGTGTGTGCACTGGCTTGTTAAAGTTCATACCCTGGTGATAGACTATACTACTCCTGTACTCTGCAAGACAGCAGGAGGCTGAGTGCAAAGATGTTAAGTGTGGAAGGTCATGTAATTCATGTCCATCCACGTGCTCTTTCTCTAATGCTCATACTGTTTTGTGGCCCATACCAGTATTAGGCATCCCAGTGTGTGGACAAGGCATCTTTATCTTGTCTATCTTAGATAAAAACTCCAGGTGTCTCACGGATAAAAATTCTGTTAGCAGATGTCCTATCCCTTCTCCCTCCTGCAGTGGGGTGAGGAGGGGGGGAAGTTAAAGGGAGGCTCTGGTAGACAGGATTTGGGTTATGGACTTCTGCCAAAAATTACATTTTCGGGCAAAACTCATAAATCGATGAGCTGACACTATGTGTGCTGAGGAGGTGCTGAAGGCCTTGGGCTGCAAGCAGACCCCTGTCTGTAATGTTCACATGGCCCTGCTCATCTTACCAGTAATTTGGGGGAGAAAATGAACTGGTCTCAAGTCACTTAGTGCTTTGCAGGTCCAAACTAACACCTCAGATTCTCCTCTGTGTTTGGTAGATGGTCTGAACAGGTCTTCATGCCCTGCTTCCCCACCTGCCCTTTCAGAAACCAGCTGCTGAATTCAGCATCAGCTCCAGCCCCTGGCTGCAGGCACAGCCTGGCACTGCAGTGCCTGATCTCATGGGCACTCACACCTCTGTGAGATGCATGGCACATCAGGGAGGCTCTACTCCCTTTTTATAGCTCCTGGGACTCGGTACTCAGTCCAAATCTGCTCATTTAGGTTTGAACACTATCCAGACTCTTCAGGTCTCAGAGTAAGTTGCTGAATTTGCGGAGTGTGAGTTCAGAATGAGGATCTTGCTGTAATCAAAGAATTGAAATGACTAAAATGTGTAAACTGGAAAGTCATTTTCTTACTCTTTCTTTCTGTCTTGCAGAGAGAAATGCTACCAGGATCCATTTCCTTTTCATTACCTGGGCTTTGTGAAAGCAGTGTGGAGACCAAGGCAAGAGGAAGTCAGTAGGTACCATGGAGATTCCCATTTATGCCTGGCAGCTGCTGCCCCAATTGAACACTCTCTGCAAGGAGCAGCACTTCTGCACCATCTTCATTGGCAATGTGCATTTTAGAGCACACAAGGTGGTTTTGGCTGCTGCCAGCCTGCTGTTTAAATCCCTCTTGGACAGCACAGACACCATTTCCCATCCATGCTTCTGTGGTAACACCTGAGGAGTTTGCACTCTTACTTGAGATGATGTACAGTGGCAAACTCCCACTGGGAAACACAATTTTACCAAAGTTATCTCCGTGGCAGACAGTCTGCAGATGTTTGATGTGGCTGTTAGTTGCAAAAATCTCCTCAGGGATCTCATAAGTTGTTCCACTCTTATAGTAGTGAGAGGAGTCTCCAGCCAGGAAGCAGATTCATCTGGAAACCAAGCTGAACCTAATTACCTGTCCCAGTCTGGAAGACCTGATGAAGAAAAAACATTTATCATCATCACTCAGAGAGTTTCTCCTTTACCTGGCCTTGTAGAAGCAGAAATGGAAGAAGGTGTTTCTCCTCCTGGCCAGCAATTTACTGTGAATCATACCTGGCTTCACGATGTTGAGTGACTCCAGGTTCCTCCAGGAGGATTCTGGCCCTGACCAGCCTGCCCATGCTGAGTGGAGTGGCTGTATGGATCAGGAGCTTGCTGAGCCTCTGGAAGGGAAAGGGCAATCAAGGGATTTAGGTGAGACATCATGAGTCTGGCACAGCATTGCCTCTTATTTGAAACATGTTGGCTCACAGTTGCCTGTTTTGGGGTATTTTTACTCTGTGTTTGATCTTTTTAGTTTGCCCTGGGTTGGGAGCAACAGCAACGTATCCCCCTGTTCTGCAGAGATTTTGTCCCTTTGGCTTTTGTAGTTGATTCATGCTCATTGCTCTGCCAGAGGTGTAGTGAGCAAAGCTTTTATTGCCCACACATGTGATTGCCATGCAGTGGGATCTGTGTTACTGCAGGACATGGAGCTGATCAGACAATCTGTGGAACAGCGAGTGAACAGAGTTGCTCACTAATGCAACCTTATCCTTTAAACTCCTGTTCAGCATGGGAGGAAAACAGAGGCTGTACTGGGTTTAAAATAAATGTTCCATTTATAACTGGTGTTAAATAAACTGTTGGTTTTCCCTCCAGACTGTGTGATGTCTTCAGAAGGGATTTATAAGTCACAGTTTTCCTATTATAGCCAATGTGCTGGTTACAAACTGATGCCTTTCAATCACATAATGCTTTCTGTGAATCCATTCAATTAGCAAATAATTCATCTTGTTTCTCTTGCACAGCAGCAGAGAGCATAAAGCTGTAAACTGGATTTCTTTGTTCGATATGAAAGTTTTCTCTGAGGTTCTTTCTGATGCCCAGGCTGTGCTGAAAAGACTCGAAGAGTGCAAAGAAATTGATGCCTCTCAAGAGGAGGTGGGTGTGTTTACTTCCTTATATCATGCAAGTTTTTTCTCCACCCTGCTAAGGGCTGTAATAGTTTGTGCCTTGTTTAGGAGATTGTTTCATGGGAAACTGGTGCCTGGTTGTTTGAAGGGCAACATGTGCTCACCTGAGCAACAGCCTGGAGAGAAGCATCTGTAAGTGCAAGTTGCTGAGGCATGCAGGTAAAGAAGTATGTGCTGTCCTGAAGACACCCTTGTGTTGTAGGAAAGCTCCAGCACAGATTTCTCTCCTCCTGTTTATGGCATTTGCTTCAGGAACTGTATTGACTTGTAAACAACTGACATATGAGATCCCAAAATAGATTTCCCGAGCCCTCAGCACTGCCTTGCTGTGAAGTATCTGCTGCTCTCTGTGTAGGCAGAGCTGCTGAGGGAGGAGTGGGACAGGGCGTGGCAGGGGGAGCTGGGTGCTGCCCCATGGTGCTTCTCCTGCCATGTGCTGCTTTAAGAGCAGCTGGAGTTGGTAAATGCTGCTTGGTTCCTGTTGGAGGGGGTAACTGAGTCTGCTGCTGGGCATATGCTGAAGGGTTCTCTGGGCTCTGAGCTGGGGTAGCCAGAAATGCCACCCATTGTCCCACCTCGAGGACAACACAGAATGTGATGTCTGTACTGCTGTGACATGGAGCAGGGGGACACAGAGCTTGTGAGTGATTGTGGTGAATCCAGGTGGGCACTCGTGCTGGCTGCACACTGCTGTGCAGTGGCAGGCTCTGCAGAAAAGCTGTGGCCAGCGTAGAGCAAGGATGGGACTGTGCTTGCTGTCCTCAGCCCAGCCATTTCTGGTAGAGCATTTTTTATACCAAGCTGCATGAAGTGCCCTGCATGCCTTTCTGAAGGGGAACAAGTATTTTTGTTTCACTGCTGGCTCTTCCGTGGCTGCCTGGTTATTCAGCCTTTGGAAGCTGAGCAGTGCTGTTCTGTGGGCTGGGGACTGCCATGCTCTCTAGGTTCCCACGTAGTTGCTGGCTGGAAGCTGTCTGGATCCAAGTCGTTCCAGTAGCAGTGTGATCACAGGACATGGTACATTTTGACCATTGCGGCATTCTGCTTATAAAAGCCCAAGACCACATCTTTATTAGAAAAAACCCCAAACCTGTGACAGCAGGGAGGATAATTCCCTTGGGTTGGGGAGTGCAGGATTGTTGTCTGCTGAGCACTTAAATGTTCATGGAGGGAAGGTCGTGTTCCCTTAACAGCTGGTTCTCCTGATGTTGTGGAATATAACATACTGGGGGCTTTAGGAGAGAGATGTGGGCCCTAATTCATATTTGCAGTAGCAAGCACAAGCCCAGCTGGGCAGACAAGCACCTCTGAGTGCCCTGCTCAGAGAAGGATTAGATTTTTGTATGCTTGTTTTTCACCATGATCAGATAAGTACGTCAGGTTTAGAGTTTTACCTGTTGTGCACTTTTACAAATGGAGCTGAGCTGAGGTGGGTGCTGTGCAGTGTGGGTGGGTGCTGCCAGAAGGCATGTGGCAGCTCCATGCCCCTGTGCCAGCAGGCCCTGTCCCTGTCCCTGTGTCCCCTTACTGCTGTTGGCAGGGCAGAGCTGTGCCAGCAGAGTGCCCAGGCAGAGCTGCAGCTTCTGCCCTGCACAACAGCCCCATTTGCTATTGCTTTGCAGTCGCTGCTGTTTCGTGTTCCTTCAGCACTTCAGACCCAGTAGGGAAGGTTTACAGCTCCTTTCCTGGCCTTTTGTGCTCCCAAATGAGCTGTTACAGCAGGAACCAAGCGAGAGGTTGTGGAGCTCAGAGCCAGTTTGGGTGTCTGACCGCAAAGCGGTAGCTGGACAATTTTTCTGCAGCTATAAATAAATGCTGAATAAATGAGAAATGGATTTTCTTTAAGCCTTCCTGAAAAATCACTTTTCAACTGTGACAAGCATGAAAAGTGTCAGACCCAGGGCAGTGGGAGAACAGGCTGCAGCCTGTTATAAGCAAGGGCTCAGCCAGATCTGTCCTTCTCTGAGCTCCCCTCTGGGACCAGCAGACCTGTGGACCTTAGCACTGAGTCTGTTTCCAGCACACAGAGCAGCTTTTCCCTACAAGAGCCTGGTATTTCCTTTGAGGGGGGAAACACAGCAGTGTATTTTTAAAGTCATGCTTGAAGTGCAAGTTCAGCTCCAAAGAGCTGAACTGGGATGTGTAACTCAGCCTGAGTTTGTGCCAGTGGTAGATGTCAGTGGATGTTTTTTCCCTCCTCATTCTTCCCCCCTCCCTTTCTTTGTATTCTTTTGCTAGTCATTTGTTTGAAGTCTGGAGTGCCTCGGGGCAAGTAAAAGTGTGTCTGCAAGCTGGTGAGACACTGTTTCTTTGTTGAAATCATTCTTGCTGGGTGTGCTTGCCCTGCTGCAGGGGAGATATCCCATTCCTCAGGAGTATTCTCTTTTGGAAGCAGCTGATCTCCCTAGGCAAGTGCTGGTTGTTTTGGGCAGTAAGGCCTGAGCAGCACAGGAGTTCAGGGGAGTTTTGGCAGCCTGTCTATTGGCACCAAGGCTGCCCTGGTGTTCAGGCCCCTGTGGTTTCAGTGGAATTTGGCCTTGGATGCCTCTCTATTTCTGTTCCTTTGCTGGTGAACTCATCCTTGCATAGTATCTTGTTCTGTGCAGCACTCCAGTCTGCTCCCCTCTACTGTTCCTGCCTATTTCCTTCTACCTCCAGTGAAGACTCTTTTGGTTGTGGGGTTTTTTCCCCAACAAGGTTTGTGGTGCAAGGCTGGCTTTTGTGAGAACTAATGCTTCTCTCTGAGTTTGATGTTCTGTTCTGCTCCCCGGGCTGAAAAATGCAGATGAATTGCTTTTCAGTTTAGGGAGATGTGGCTTTTGGGGTTGTTTCTGTTTTGTAGTTTCTCTGTATATTTCACATAAACTATTCCTATCTAATTTGGTTTTGGCTTGGATGAAACCTGCTTGGAAATGAGAACAAGACTGAAATTGCTGTAATTTAGGAAAGCGTAGAAGAGCTCTGCCGATGTCAAGTCTTATCTTCCTGTGCTCTCTTAGAGAAACTCAATTCAAATTATTGCACAGTTCATTTGTTCCCTCTACTACCAGGTTCAGATGAAGTGGGGGAGCGTTGGTTCTCCCACGCAGAATAAATGTCACTGTGTTTGTGGATCATTTCCGTTGCCTGTGGGCCCGTCCAGTCATTGTCACCCTTCATTTGCAGCTGCAGGGATTTCTGGATGAGGCAGAAGAAAGAAGTTTCCTGTTATCTTCTGCATCCTGATTAGGAAGAGAGCTTGGGAGGGTTTGGTGGGTTTTTTTCATGCTGACAGAGCTAGAGAACTTTTTTTTTTCTCTGTTCTGGTGTATTTTTGTAGAAGTTTGGGCTGAGCTTTTGTTCTTGTTGTGTGGAACAAGCAGGGGGTCAGTGTTTTCCACAGGGTCTCCCTCAAGAGTTACGTACAGATGCAGCCTTGGAAAAAAAAATCCCTTTAGGTTTCTGAAGGAAAAACATGAACATGGTCTTTCTCTGATTATTGTATGCACAATACAATAGTTGATTGATGATTGGCTTAATAGTGGGTCACAGCCAGAGAGCTTCTCTGAGGGTCAGGTGTGTGGAGCCAGTCCTGGGGTTGTCCATGCCCCTGACCCTGTGAGCAGCAGCAGCCTATGGAAAGCACTGCTCAGCTTCCAAAGGTGGGATAACCACGGAGCCACAGACGAGCCAGAAGTGAAACAATCCCTAACCAAGCAGGTTTTTGCTGCAGCGTGCCACAAGGAAGCCTTGAGAGCACCCAGTGCTTTTTTTTTTTTTTTTTGGTGCTTTTTGCAGCACACTGCAGTAGATGGCTGAGAGTACAGGCAAAGGGATGGGCTCTCATTTGGATATCTGGAGGCTGTTTATTGTAGGAATAAATACAGACAGAGTACAGCTTCACAGGGACCCAGAGACGAGAGCAGGATCGGGGACACAGGATTAAATATGGGGCAAAAGGGGCG